>PVKN010000014.1:5950-174480 GCA_004027915.1 Capromys pilorides | reverse complement strand
AAAAAAAAAAAAAAAAAAAAAAAAATTATGAACTTTAAAACCAAGTCATTTTCTTCACAGTGTGCTAACCTCCAGGGAGTCAAGATGCTCTGTTCTAATGCAGAAGGTGCATCCCTGAAGCTCTGTAACTTTGAGGATCCTTCTGGGCTTAAAGCCAATTTAGAAGGTGAGGCCCTCTTCTGAGATAGCTGCCCTGTGGTGAAAGCCAAGCTTAAGGAGAAAGCCCCATAGGATAATTACTGAAGCTGAAAGGCATCTGGAGAGTGGTAAATGCTTCCTTGCTTTCAGTCACATGCTAAGCAACATTGAGGACTCAGAGGAAAGAAAGCCTTGACTGTTTAATGAGACTTTAGTTAGAAAAATAAATACCAACGCCTTAACTTTTTAATGTGATAAAATATCCTTCTACTAGTCGAAAGAAAACTATAGTTTGCACCAAGTTTTTTGTCTTTGTTAGTTTTAATAACTCATTATTTGTTGTGTTTGTGAATGGGACACTTTGTTTATTTGTGTACTTAGGAGACCCTGTATTTAATCCCCTTGTCATAACCCTCTGGTGAGATACCGCAAAGTACTAATTATCATAAGGCAGAATTTATTTCTCTTCAAAAGTATTCATAAAGCAATGCATGGTGATGTCTTCCTGTAATCCTGGCCCTCAGAAGGCCAAGGCAGCCTGCGCTACCTGGAGTGTTCAAGGCCAGCATAGCCTGCAAAGCCAGACCCTACTGCAGAAAAACCAAACATACAGAAAAGTATCAGTGCAGCTATTGATTTATAGCATCAGTAAACAGATTAGCATTAAGCTCTGTAGATGTAAGTTGGCTGAAATTTTAGGTTCATTTCCAAAAGTTGTAGCAGGGGACAGTCCTTTCTTACCTCCATTAAGATGTTTGCAGTTTCACCAACAGTTGATAAGTATTTTTAAGTTCCTCTTCTCTCCCTCTGTGTTCACCATAGGTGCTAATCTGAAAGGTGTGGACATGGAAGGAAGTCAGATGACAGGAATCAACCTGAGAGTTGCTACCTTAAAAAACGCGAAGTTGAAGAACTGTAACCTCAGAGGAGCAACTCTGGCCGGAACTGACTTAGAGGTGAGCTCACTGTTGTGAGAATTGTGTTACAGCAGACTCACGTGCGAAATTCAGGGAAGTCGCAAGCAGAGTGATCAGCTGGTGAGACTTCACACAGCATCGGTGCGGTGGGAGGGGCAGGTTCCTTTCAGTTGCTGGTCCCAGGCAGTGCCAGTTCCAAAGCAGGACCCATCAACTGCATCCTGGAAGCCAGATGTGGATGTGTCGTCTCGCGTTCATCTGGCTGGTTTCATTTCCCTGCTTTTTGGTGGGCTTTCAAGACAAGACGCTTGATTAATCTAATTTTTTGTGTTTTTCAAAAATTTTGATTTCAGACAATTCAGTGGGCCAGATTATATCTTGCACTACTTAAAAATGAAGAGGCTGTACAGCTTTGGAATCGTTGTGGGAAAGCCCATTTTAGATTAGCATCCTACTGTTCTGATTCTTGCTTTGAGATTTTACTTTTCTGCAGTCATCTTTTTCGTAAGAACTGTGCTCTGTTACTCTGTATCTTCATGATTTGCATGTTTAGCTAGCGGACTCTGCAGCTGTCACTGCAGTTGCTGTCTCAGTGCGGTCCAGTCCACTTCTGCAGAGCAGGACACGTTCCGTAGCTGTGCTGCTTGATGAGGTAGCTAACTGACTGCACAGATTGGCTGAGCACTCAAGGCGTGTCTGTAGCCTATGATATTGAATGATGCAGCACTGTGTTTAAAAGAACAAAGACAAAAACAACAACAAAAAAGAAAAAACCTCCCAGAGAGAGTTAGAAAGGACAGTGTATGAAAATTTAGGTTGTTGATATTTTCAGATATATTTCCACCTTGATCTGATCGTACTGAGGAACACAGTAGCAGAACTTTTTTTTTTTTTGTATTTTGTGCAGTGTCTCACTATATAGCTTGGACTCCTAGTGATCCTCCTGTTTTCAGCCTCCCCAGTGCTGGGACTATAGGTACACGCCACCACACCCAGACTCTCTGGCCAGCTCAGCATGCCTGGGGGTGGGGCTCGTGCAGCATGTGGTGCCAGGGATAAAACCCTGGTGCCTGTGTCTGCCTAAGCAGGTGCTTAGTCTGCTGAGCTATCTCGCCGGCCCTTCATTTCCTGCCTTTTGAATTATAATGGTAACAGTTTCTACATTGGAATCCATTGTGGATTTTAATTGCCAGTTTCTAAAATCGATGAAGAAAAGGGACATGCTTTCCTTTAACCTGTGTTTCTGCATTTGTGGTAGAAGAAAACATGACTTTAAGACATAGCCAGTTCCTGGCAAGCACAAGGTCCCGAGTGCAATCTCCAGTACTGAAAAGAAAAAAAAATGTAGCCAGGAGTGTTCTGAAAATTGATTTCTGGTATAGCAACATTGTCCATTAGCTCAGAACTCATTTTGCCAAGAAACATCTAAGGCCTAAATCTCCATGAATTACTAGAGTCGTGCTTTGTCTTACAGAACTGTGATCTGTCTGGTTGTGACCTTCAGGAAGCCAACCTGAGAGGGTCCAACGTAAAGGGGGCCATATTTGAAGAGATGCTGACGCCACTTCACATGTCACAGAGTGTCAGATGAAAGCTCTGGGGAGGAAGATAGCCCCATGAAAACGTTCTCATCATCTTGTTTCTCTACCCATTCAGTTGTCTAGAAGATATAACACTGTAAGAGAATTTTAAAAATATTTAGAGGATTACGCTTGTTCTCAGCGGTGCATCAGGAAAAAGTTTTAAATTTTCCCATAGAAAATTTAACAGAGAAGCACTCATTTAATAGATGTAGGAGAAGTAGATTATATTGCTGCCTTTTGAATGGGGTAAGGGGATTTGCCTGGTTTTGTGACCTGGAATAATAGTATCTATTATATTTGCTTTTAAATAGGCATGATGTGGAAATACCATCTTGATTTAAGATGCAATTGAGAATTTTAATTTATGGAAAGCACAAAATATGCAATTATATTTATTGAATACCTAGATGCAGTATGGATATTTAAACTTTATGAAACTTTGAAAATATTGTTCAGGTTCGTAGATAGCTTTAGTGATGCCTCCCCTCTTTAAATATCTGTTGTTCTGTGTGAATGTGGTGAAGTCAGATTCCCTAAGGCTCTCTATTCAGGTTCATTGTTATATGTTTACTTTTTAGAACAAACCAGTAGCTAAATTTCAAAAACATCCTTCACTTACTCATTGAAACAGAGTGGAAAGAGAGGTAGCCTTGTACATGATAGCTACAAACAGCAGAAGAACATTCGCCAGAATTTCATTCTAGGGAAGTTCCACTCACACCAGACCAGGCAGTTTTTTCTGTCTACACTGCTAATCTAGTTTTCACATATACAATCAACACAAGCACAGGAAGATACCAAAAACATAAAGTGCATCATTAATATTCATTTAATTCAATCACCAAATGGCTTAAACTTGGCCAGCTTAGAAATGCACATTAAATCCAAATCCAGTGCTGTTAAAGCCACATAATATGAGTAAGCATGGCAGAGTCACCTTTTAAAAGGTGACATAATTGCAGTGCAGCTCAAACCATACTGTGGGGAAATGTAGAATTTAAAATTGACAATATAATTATAACCACAAAATGTTAATAAATTCAGCTGGTCTGAGATGTAATGCCAGTTAACACCTGTGGTTCTTGTACTTGTCTTTTTTGTTTGTGTTTGTTGAATGGTCGCCCAGCTTCTGAGTCATCATCTCCCTGTAGCAGCAGAGAGAGGGCCTTTTCTTCTCTCCCAATACCCCAGTGTCTTCTGTCTACCCGAGAGCAGGGATATAAGCTGTGTCCAAATGGATTCTGAATCTTGTAGTCATCAACTGAGGCAACGATTCATTGAAAACCACTTCTGTCTCCTTTGGGAGAATGACGTATCTTCAGTGTTTCTGTAGCTTGTCTTCTATATCTACATATGCAAAGCTTTCCTTAGCAGTAAAGGGCGCTTATGCACAGTGGGAGGGGACTGGGCCTTTACAGGTGAAGGAAAGCAACTTTAGAAATGAATTATTTTCTTTGCTTTATTATTTTTACCAAGACAGAGAAGTATTGTATTGAGAGATATCTATTTTCATAATCAATATGTGCCTAAATTATATTTAAATCATTTCACTCTGTACTATATTTTCAATAATTATAGAATGTGCTGTTCTTTCACTGAAAGGTACCTCTGTTGACAAACCTAAAACTGCAGAAGGATCTGAAAGATCTAAAAATGGTTTTGGATCTAAGGTATACTGCATTAATAAACAATATGAAATGTTGAACAAGTGTTTCTTCTCTTGATTTTGAAAATCAGCACTATCTGTGTTTTCCTGACATTTCCTTAGAATGGGTTAAGCACTAGCCCAGAAGGTTGGGGTGAAAAATGAAACACAGCATAATACTTCCTAGGGACTAGTTTTCTCTAAAGGTGCCATTAAATGGTGCTGGGGAGATAGCTCCATGGCACAAGTGCCTGCCTGGCAAATGCAAGGTCATGAGTTTGAACCCCGGTCCCACAAAAAAATAAAAATAAAATAAAATAAAAGTGCTATTAAAGTAAGCTCATTTCTTCAATTGATTCATCTATGGTCTTTTTTTTTTTCTTCCAAAATCACTATAGTAACAAGAAAAACTATTCATTCTGATCTAAAGCTTTCCTTCCAGTAATTTGTATTGATCTTTAGCATCCAAATATTACTTGTTAGTTTTATTATGCTGAATACTTATTCAGCAAACATTTCTTTGCCTGACAACTGTGTGAGAGAATTCTGAGGAGGAATAAAGTTTCAAAATAGTAAAACTTTCATTAGCTCCACCTATAAAACATGTTTTCTGTACCTATCATTGGGGGAAGGTTAGGGAAAGATTTTAAATCTAAATTCATTTCAAGGAACTCTTAGGAAATGTTGGATAGTTCTCCACACCCTCACCCCACCACACACTAGGATTGAACCCAGGGCTCACCCAGGCTAGGCCTGCACTCTACCACAGCTCTACCTCCCCCGCTCTTTTGAAACCTGGCAGCAGGATCTCAGGAGGTTACACAGGCTGGCCTTTTGACCTGTAGTTGGCCCTCAGTCTCCCAAGCAGCTGGAGTTAGAGGTGTGTACCGCCATGCCCAATGAAGTCCTTTTTCATTAGGAAGGTTTCCTTTATAAATCAAGGTAGCATTTTCTCTAGTTCATTTAATGAACCTGTTGTTTATACAGATTCACCCAAGTCAATTTTAAGTTCTCTTTAATATGTGAAAAGCCCTCAGCACTTGGGAGGCTGAGGCAGGAGGATCGATATGAGTTGGAGACCAGCTTGGGCCACAAAAGTGAGCTCAAGGCCAACCTGAGCTGCATAGTGAGACCCTGTCTCACAAAGACCAAAAAAAAAAGAAAAAAGAAAAAAGTGAAAAGCCCTAAAATGTATAAAATCCCTAAGGAAATAGCACTATACTTACAATTTAAAAGTTCACTACCATGAAGAAAAGTGTCTGCATTATTTTTGTTGGAAGCACCTTATCTGAGGACTAATTCTCTGAGAGACCCTTTCCAACCCAATTATGCTTGTGAGCCAGAGTTGCCTGGAGTTCTTCCTGCTGAGATTTTACATTAGGGAAGAAAAGATACTTGTATCGGTCATTCAGCAAGATTATGAGATTGTAATTGCAATAATATTTAGGTGTTTAAGTGTTGAGAATTAAGCTGTTTTTCCTCTAAGGCCATTGTAGCAAATATAAAATCCAAGTATTTAAAGCCATTTTAGTCAACAAATTTTGGGAGGCTGGGCTAAGCATGGAATCATGAAAATTTGAAGTGTGTCGTTAAACAGAAACTCCCATGCATCCTGCTTTGATAAGGTGGGATGACAAAATGACAAGAAATTTGCCTTTTCCCTTTGAGATCTATACAGTCTACAAGGAGATAAAGCAGGTCTGAAGGAAATGTGTCATCTTGAACAACTCTATAGACCATGTTGCTATTTTATAGAGCGAGCATATTTTCTAAAATGCAATATAACTGATAGAAATAACCCACGACAAACCCAGTAAAGCTCACACGGAGGTGGCTCACCTGCCCATAATATTTTAAAAATAAAAATAAAGGTGCCATTAAAGTAAGCGCATTTCTTCAATTAATGATTCATCTATGCTTTTTTTTTTCCTCAAAAATCACCATGGTAACAAGAAAAACTATCCATTCTGATCTAAAGTCTTCCTTCCAGTAATTTGTATTGATCTTTAGCATCCAAATATTACTTGTTAGTTTTATTATGCTGAATAAGTAATAATACATCCCACAAACATTTCTTTGCCTGACAATTGTGTGAGAGAATTCTGAGGAGGAATAAAGTTTCAAAATAGTAAAACTTTCACTAGCCCCGCCTATAAAATATGTTTTCTGTACCTATCATTGGGGGAAGGTTTGGGAAAGATTTTAAATCTAAATTAATGTCAAGGAACTCTTAGTAGGAAATGTTGGATAGTTCTCCACACCCTCACCCCACCATACACTGGGATTGAACCCAGGGCTCACCAATGGGGTTCTCAAGTCTTAACTTTCATTTGTCCTAACTAACGACCAAGTGACACTTAGAAGCACATTTCTCAGCAAACAAAATCAACTGGACAATGTAAACATTGTTATCATCGTTCATACCATGCTTGCCGAAAAGCCTCTGAAATCTGTCACTCAGTGTCTAAATGTATCTGTCATTCAGCAAGATTATGAAGCCATTATTGTAATAATTTTAAGGCATTTTATTTTGAAATTTCCCTCCATGTGCCATTACATATTAAAGTGTATCCCTTTCTTAGAGCCAGCCAGATAGCTCAACAGATTAAAGCGTCTGCTTAGGCAGATGCAGGGACCTGGGTTCGATAACCAGTGTGCCATGCTGGCCCTGCCCACAGGGCGTGCTGAGACAGCTATTGAGACTGGGAATGGTGGCATGCACCTGTAATCCCAGCGCTTGGGAGGTTGAAAACCGGAGAATCACTACAAGTCTGATCTGTGTAGTGAAATTCTATAGACTCTACTGTATACACTTTTTTTAAAAAAAGTGTATCCCTTGCTCTGCACTATGGTGTGGACTTCACAACCTCCACAGAGATAGCTGGTAAACAAGGAAAGGAAATTTATTTGAGCAACGTACCATTGTTCTTTATTTGAAATCCTTGCAAAAGGAGTTTTGTCAGAGGACACCAGGCAATGACTGATAGGTTTGTCATCCTGTCTGAGAAGTTACGCATCTCAGCTCTAAAAGGAACTAATGGGTACTTCTAAACAATCTTACGGCATAGCTAACATAGCAGGGTTTACAGCCTATAATACATAAAGATACAATTTTATATTAGATAAAACATCTTTGAAGCAGAAATAGAATTAGGCCTCATCTTGCTGAAAGTTCCTTTCACGCATTGCATTCATTCAAACCCATGTTTATTGAATGCTGACTGAATACTAAGGGTTATTAACATGACTAGGATGGAATCTTTGCTTATCCTGGATTCTAAACAGGGCTAAGTGAAGGTAAAACAATCATGTATTCAAATAAATGTAACAAACACTAATCTTTTTCTGTCCTTTGTAAATGCTTAAATAACACGTTCACAGTTGTGCCACTACATGAAATATGTGGCCTTGGTTGGACCATCTGTAAAATGTGGATGATAGAACAGAGCTCAGTGGCATGCATCTATTATCCCAGGACTGAGGAGACTGAGGCAGAAAGATGGCTTGAGCTCAGGAGGTCGAGGGCAGCCTGGATAAAAGAGGAAGACCTCCTCATCTATAAGCATGAAATTTGGATGACGATACGACTTTGCAGAAAATGTGTAATGAATAAAGTTAGTCATAGCCACAGGCTACATGACTACTATTGTGATTTGCATATTTTAATTAAATGTTTAGTTAAATAAATGGATGTCAACCTAAGTCTGTTCAATATGGTCTTTCAGCAACTCTAAAGACTCTTATCTTTTGGATGCCATGGAAGGTTCCAGATAAGGAGAGAACTTGGTGAACAGAGGGCCGGATGTTCACGCTCATGCTATCTACTTTAGGCTCCTCTGTGGAATTGGAACACTCCTAGTGCCAATTATGACAAGTTAACCAAACTTTTAAAAATAGAAGACACTGATTGTCTGTGATAGGTCAGGATTCAAACTTTCCCAAGCACCCTGCCCTAAACACTCTCCCTCTTGGCTTCCCAGGCACCCTGCCCCCAGACTCTCTCCCGTTGGCCCCATGCAGAGCCAAACCCAAAATCACAGAACAAGTCCTCCTGACTTTGACCTGGGCAAGCAACCACAAAACTCTCCTTCGTTAACATTAAAGGTTCCCCACAGACCAGGTAGCCCTGCCAAGATTAGCTCTCCCTCAGCTGTTTCAGCCCATGCTCACCTTCCCTGAAAGATCCTATAAAGTCTCTTGTCCCCCCTTTTATTTGTGCTGTTTTGGTACCCTGGACAGCCAGCCTGTCTGCTTCCCCCAACGAATCTTCTACTCGCGTCAGAATGCCTGGTCTGGTCGATTGTGTGGGTTGACACCTAACAATGTGGTTTAAATCCTCATTTTGCAAATAGAGAGTCTACAAGCTCCCTGTAGCTGCCCTGGCGCAGCCCACAGTGTATCGATTGCATAGCCTACTTTGTGGAAGTTTTGGTGCGAGCACTTAACATTAATTCTTTGTAACTTCTTAGTAAAATTTCTAGTTTCCTCAGGGGAATTCAACCTAGCAAAATTTTAATCTCTGGATGGCGGCCTCAGCTATGAAAGTTTTAGCTGAGGTTTTAATGGCCAGACCTAAGTAAATTAACAGATACACCAGCAGGTGTTCTAATTACATACCCCATTAGAGGGCATTATTGGAGGATTAAATTTTTTCCTATTAAAATAAGCTGTAGTCATAAGCAGCATAATTTACCAGCAGGAAAGATTCTGAGAACCCAGAAGGATTCTTATAAAAAGGAAACCAAGAAAGAAAGAAGTCACACTACTCAACATCCCTGAGGAGGCTGCTGTTCACCTGCCACCAGGTAAAATGCTTTGGATTTCTAGAGCTCTTACTGGCATGTGGTTTTATTTTTTAGATGGCACGCTATTTATGTCTGCAGGGCATTGTATTACCCAAGGGCTAAGGCCAGGTGGGATGGTGGCTAAAGTAACTTTGTCCTGCATTGTCCTTGTCACATGAGCCACTGAGATGCTGCCTCTGCGGAATCCAGCAGCTCATTGATCAGTGATTGACTATGACTTCAGCCTCTTTCTCAAATGAAAATTAATCTGCAGACAGTTCATTGAGTAATCAGAGGCTCCCTTGGCCAAAGAGTTTTGCTGCTGGACTCACTGCTTGAGTCCCATTGTGCCTTCTTTCTCACAGATGGTCCTGGCAGCAATAAAGCTCGAAAGACAAGAGGGTAGGTAGCAAAATGTCACTTGTGCCATAGAGGAGCCATCTGAGTCAAGCCACTTCATACTGGCCCAAGATACCTAGGAGGGGCTCCTTTCAGAGCACCCAGTAGAGTTCTCTTGAACTTGGGAATGACAAAGCTGAAGTTAATACAAGAAAGAGAATTTGGTAAGGGATAAACCGTGGGTTTTGAATAACCAAATATTTTTTTAAAAATATGGAGTAATTTAGCACAAAAATACTATATGTATGTCTTAAAGTACTGATTTTTGGCCTCAGTGGCTAGGAAATTCAAGGCAGCTATATCTTATTTGCTTAAGCAAAGATTTATTTCCATGTCTCTGTGTGAAGAAGAATTACACGGCTCTAACTTCAGTCTTGTGTAGGCTTAATGATATAGATACCAGGTTTTTCATTAAGAGCTCTGTATTTCTACTCCTCCCAGTCTGCCTCTCTTTTGAGAGTCCAGTAATGTTTCTTAGAATGGGGCCAATTCCCAGACTCCTGGCTGGACTTGTCCTGCTGACTTTGTGTGTGGAACACGGCTCAGGCCAACACTGGTCCTATGGCCTACGTCCTGGAGGAAAGAGAAATGCTGAAACCCTGGCTGAGTCCTTCCAAGAGGTAAGTTCTCTCAGCTTCAAAATGAAGTCTTAGTTTATGTCCTTCCATTTAGCTACAGGAAACGTTCAGCAAGTGCCCTAGGGGTAGCACTCTGTTCTCCACCCTATACCCGGAAAGACAAGATTCGTGCAGATGTTCAAATGCTGTCAGACAGGGACTAATGAAATAAAGAACTGCACCAATGCCAAGGGACTATCCCAGCAAGTAGAGAAGAGTAGGTCATACTCGAAATGTATGAAATTTCCAGATTAGAAGCAGCAGGATGAAGCCAAGTTCCCTAGCAGAAGTTGACTTTTTGAGATATGGAAAGAAAATTTTAGACCTGCTTTTTTCTCTTTTTCCTTAAAAAAAATGTCTATAAAGGAATCCTCAGCGTTAGGAAAGAAGCACATCAGTAGGACATTTTCGTAGTGTATAAGGAAGTGTCCTCTTTAGAGAGTGCTGATTTCATGGACAGAGGCAGTAAAACAAAGCAGCTAGGGACTGCTGGAGGCTGGAGCTAGCAAACTTTATGTGAGAAGTTAGTACAGTGGAAAACATGCTGGGCTTCGTTTCATGTCACTTAGATTGCCAGCATTAACAAGGGGTACTTGGTTTTAGTACCTTTGTTATCTATAAAATGTCTTTGGAGGGCTGGATGAAGAAGCAAGCTGAAAAGTTATTTATTTTAGCTGATTAATCAAACAGTAACATGGTGCTGAGAAGGGAACACTTGGACAGAGGAGCCTAATACCATTTAGTTTTCATCGGAGTTTCCTTTTGGAAAGATATTAAGGAAGCTCCAGAAGCCACAGATGATTTTTGAAGTAAATCTCGTTGAACTACGATAGTGAACTAGAAGAGTAAAAGCTAGAAAGCAAAAGCCAGCCCTCTTTATAATTATGGATTCTTCAGTGTTGTGTGCTGTCTTCACGCAGTTCAAAGTGATGCTTCACATACATCATAAGGAGAGAACACAATCTCTCCTACTGTCTCCGGTCTTCCACCCCATGCTGCCATGCCTGTTGGTGGATCCATACTTTCAGAGTTCCCATCTCAACCCCGTAACCTTCCCGGCCTACCACTCAGCCCAATAACTTCTGGGCCTCCTCCTCCACCACAGTGGTGGAAGAGAAAAAGTTTTCTTTCTTAATGGTGGCTTCCAAGAATCATACTGTTTTCTTCAGATAGCCCAGGAGATTGATCAACTGGCAGAACCCCAGCAGCACCTCGAATGTACACTCCACCGGCCTCGCTCTCCCCTCAGGGACCTGAAAGGAGCTCTGGTGAGTTGAGATCATCTAGTGTAGATCAGGGGAGGCCCTGGGGACCACTTTGCACGATTATCTCCTAGCAAATGGCAGTTTATCTTCCTGAAAGCTGGGACCCCTCTTGGGGAGGGGGTGCATGACTTTCCACTCATGGCTAGAAACTGCTAGGTTGAAGTGAAATCTCTCCATAATCTGTATCTATGAATCTGGCTCCAGCCTTTGAAGTGACCAACAAAACCAGCTTCTTCTCACAGATGTGTTTGCCTTCTCAAGTGTCTTCATGACTCCGTGAAGCCCCTGCACCCCCTCCATGACTGCCCGCCAAGGCTGATCCATCTCTCTCCACTTGCCTCATCAGCTGGTCAATGACATGGTTTTTCAGGACACTTGGAAACACAGAAACCAGAAATGTCTAGACTTGTTCTTTCCTGCTTTCAATGAAAAACTTCTAAACTCATAACGTTCTAAATCACTTGTAGATTTGATTTTTAGTTATCTTTTAGACTAAATTTCCACTGCAAAAGGATATGTACTAAGCTAATATAGGTTATTGGTGAAAAAATACTGAATGCTGAACTTCAATGCTGACTTCAACGCCTGTGCTCTTTTGGAGCTCCGTGTTTCACCTATCTGCAGCAGTCAGAAAGCTTTATGGTTAATCACCAGTTACGCCCCAGGAGCAGGGAATGCCGGAGTCAGTCGGACATAAGCTCGTAATTTTCTCCGATGACTTCAACTTCTATACCCACAGGATAAAGATAAAAGGAGGGGGCATATAATCTTTATTTCCATTCATTTTTAAATTTTTCTTACTCCCTGATAAAAATAGTGAACGAACAGTGAAATCTCCAAACATGATGTTATGAAAGAACAGAGCAAGTTGGTTTAACTACAAACTAATTCAGCAGGTCACTTTCTTCCATCTCTGTTCGCACATCACATCCTTAAATATCATGAATGTAGATCTTCTTATGGGGCAGCTTAAACACATAATGTCATGCCTGCAGGACTTTCTAGTGAATGATAACAAACAGGCTTGTTCCTCCCAGATCTGTATTTTAGAAATAAAAACGTCAATAATGTAATGAAATTCAGCTAGTTAAGTAAACTTTGATCTATTTGTAACTACATGTTTTTCAGGAAAGTCTGATTGAAGAGGAAACTGGGCAGAAAAAGATTTAAATCCATTGGGCCAGAAAGATCAACAACATTGAAGGGTAACATTGAAATCGGTGACCCCTAAAGTACCTAGAAATTGTGCAATTTCAGATATTCGTGTGTCAGTGTGTACATCTTTCACAATAAAGTTGTGTTGTGAGTAAAGTGATATAAATGTGATGTCTTTACTACCTGAGCTCTGAGGGGAAGGATGAGGTCAGCCCTCCAAAGGGAGCCCCTCCTCCCATGTGGAGAGGTGGCCGACAGGAAGATGACATGAGTGTCTTCTGTTGACTAAGCCTTGCCCTCTGCCTCCACCCGCCGCTGCCCTGCATCCACAAGCGGGGAACAGGCATACATCTACAGATAACCAGGCCAGAAGAGCTGGCTCAGCTAATGACTGTGGGATCGCAACTTCATCTTTGACCACTCTATACAAGTTAGGATGGGGCTGCTCCCTAGGCTCCCCGCCACTTCCCTAGATTGTCCCCCAGCAACTCTGAAGTAAGCCAGAAACCCAGTGAGGCCCAGGGGATGGGGTGGCCCAGATTCCTGGTCTCAGGCTCCTCTGATTCCATGATTTGCCCAAATGATGCACACTGATACTTGAGGCATGGTCCATTTTCTCCTCTATAGCAAGATACCTGTATGTACTTCGGAAGGAAAGGAGGCAATTTACTTATCTATTTAGACAGAGTCACACTATCTTGAACTCACAGTGCTCCTCTTACCTCAGCCTCCCAGCCGCTGGGATTACAGGCGTGCACCATGCCTCACAAAAGAGCTTTATTTTTGTTCATGGTTTGGAGGATGCCAAGTTGAAGCTCAGGAGGCCACAGCTGGGAAGTCTCTTGCTTTGTTACAAAGTGGCAGACGGCATCACATGGGGAAAGCCAAGTGGTGAGGCAGGTATATGTCCCATGTTTGGCTTCCCAATACAATAATTCACCCTTATGGAAATTAGCCCGGTTCCCCAAAACCAAATCCACTTCTGCGAGATGGGCATCAGTCCCTGCGCCATGACCTAATGACCTCCAACTTCAAAAAGTTTCTACTACCTCAACACCCCTATGTTGGGGTCCAAGCTTCCTGCATCTGTGTACTTGGGGGACGTAACAACCCAAATCATAGGAGGGACCACAGTCTAAAAAGTGGTATTCCCACGCCTGATCTTGCTGGTGTTTCACATGAGAAGGGAAGGAATAGGCAGTCTGTTAGAGATGGGACCCTGCTGTTTCCATGGCCTTTGGTCAAACAAACAAACGTCACTACCTTCATGTGCCACAAAGACCCAGGTCAGGACTTACACACAAGGATTTTCACTAGCAATCCACGGGAAGCAGATTCCACATCCTTATTAAAGCAAAGGAACCGAGGCCCACTGCGAGGTCTGGCCCCGCAGTCACTGTGCTGCCCTTGGGTACGTAGCCAACGAGGTTGGATCCTTGGAAGCTGGGTTATTTTGTAATTGGAACTGAAGCGGGATACTGGGGCTCACTGGTCAAACTAGCTTTACTGGGGACCAATTCGCAGGACTCTAGACACGAGGACAACAATGTTTTCATTTATCCTTATAACCTCTAGGTGGTCATGAGAGGTTTTGAAAAACTTCAATTTCAGAAAATGTCTGGGCATCAAATTGACGTGGGATACGTTCAGGCCTTTTTTCATCTTTTAATCAGACAAAGGAAACCTCTTCACTCCCCACCTCCCTGCGCTTGGAAGCCAGAGAGAAAGGGACCTATGCCAAGCTTGGCGGGCACCAGAACATCTCCCCACCACTGGGCAGAACTGTCCTGTTTTAACATAAACACCTGCTTCTGTACCATACGGTCTTTTCCAAGTATCTGCCCATGAAGAACCTCTGAAACAGTCGATTAACTTGTGCACCCCTCCCACTTTACTAAAACCAGGCATGGACATGGTCCATAATCTGCTTATGGAATAAAAGCTAAGCCACATCATTTCATCAACCCATGCATAGAAGTCAGGAGGACAGACTTTCATTTGTCACTCAGTAATTATTTATTTTTATAAAAACAACATATTTACAGTCTTTACATTAATGAACATTTTTAGAGAGACAACACATCCACTTAATTTACACGCCCACCCTCTTGGAGCATCAGGTTAAGTCCTGGATCTGCAGCAACTGCCTTGGAGCCACGCTTCCCCGAAGGGGACTGAAAAGTTGCTCAGCAGGCACCTTGACACTTATCACAGGCTGTCACGGCATCTGACGGTTAGTAACTTCTACCGGTAAGTGTGTGGGGTGCACTTGACCTCCCGGTGACCCCAATAACCCAGGGGAAGGTGATCAGAGAAAATGGTGCTTTTCCTAAAACATTAAAGACCTCCTTGAATCGAAACTCACTTGTCATTGTGACCAAAATGGGGAAGAGAGGAGGAGGGTGAAGGCTTTGAAGATAAAGGACAGGGAAACACATCAAATGATGCATTTCAGGAGATCAGTTCTTCAGTGGATATGGCCTTACATGATCCTGTAGCAAAAAGAATGGCTTGAAAACATCATCTTCTTAGTAAAAGTTTTAGCATCATAGGAGGAGTCTGGAGTGAAATTGAGAACCCCTGTGTGAGATCAGCACTTAGAGATCCTGATAGAGGAAGCAGCTCTGAAGGGGAATTTCTCTGGGGGGGGGGGGGACCCTAGACCCCAAAAGGTGGTCTATGATATGGCTTCATTCAGGGCCTGAGGCACCTTCAGTTAAACAGCTATTTGGGAGACAGACAGACAGACACATGCACACACCACTCATTATTGCTTCTAAAAGCTTACACTTTGCAGATGAATTAATGTACCAGGACACTGCTTAAACGCACACACACACACTTACACAGAAGCCAGGGCCACAGCAAGGTTATTCTGAGCACAGGCAGACACCCCCTTCCTCCAACCTAACCCATTCCAGCAGGGATTCTACTAAACACACCGATGCTATAATCTTCCAAAGCTGATGGGGCCAAGGAGATGCTCAGCAGCATCAGCACCTGCCTGACAAGTGCCAAGTCCTGGGTTCAATCCCTGGTACTAGAAAAAAATAAAAATAAAAAGTAAATTTTCCAAAGCTGCGCTTCCGCCAAGGTAGTGATTTCTCAACTTTGGCCTAACATTGCAATAAATGAGGCCGTGCAGAAGAATTACGACGTTTGGCAGTAACTGTCTTCTCAGAACTTAGGATAGGATGGGCTTAGGATATGATCTCTCCCCAGGTGACACTAATGCTCAACCTAGGTTAGGAACAGCTCTTATCCTCTCTATACTATTAGATACTAACTTCTTCATATCTTTCTTGCCTCTGCCTAATGAGTTACAGTGAGTGAGAAAAGAAATAGAATGCATCCATTAAATAAACTTCTCAGAAAGCTGTGAGCTCAGACCCCCAAGGCACAGACAGACAGAGGGTGGGAGGAGCCAAAGGCTTTGCAGTTTTTTAACTTCTGGGCCCCAGAATCTCTCAGGTCCCCCACAGTGCAAGTTTCAACCAGTGAGCCCTGTACTGAAATGAGCCAGAGGGCCCCTGGGTGTGACAGGTCTTGAGGGAGCTAACAGTAAGGCAGAATTCTAAAGTTCATAGTTGACTTCACTAATATAACAGGAATAACAAACTAAACACACAGATTTTAAAATACAGTTCTGTTTTTAATTTAAACAATAAATAACAGCAAATCTGAATAAAACTCTTTTACTTCAATGCACATCTTCCTAACTGTCTGTGTTTGAAACCCAGCTAGTTACAAAATCAAGGCATTTTTGGACAAAGGCTGGATGAGCAACTCCCAAGAGATGACTGAGTAGGTCATGTGACAGAAGGGCTCTGGGAGGAACTGAGGGACCAGCACTGAGCCATTACCCTGAGGGAAAACTTGATCCTTCTAGAGACTAAAATTGATGGTACAACTCTGGGCCCACCTGAGATGCTCTGCTGTTTCTAAGTAACAGACTTTTAGCAGAAGGGAGTTTCCAAGGAAGACATTCATCTTGTCTTCCCAAGTCTCACAGGGAAGGAAGGCATGATTACTACAGAGCCTGCACCGGAAGTCTAAACAGAGTAGGCCAGGATGGTGAAAGTGGAGGATGCTGCAGTCCCAACGCCACTGTTTACAGGTTGCTGCAGACAATTACAGTCATTTGTATCAAGATTGTAAAAAAAAAAAAAAAATGTGCTAGATTCATTATTATACATTCACAAATTTTCTGATCTTAACCGTCAAGGTATGGGAGGCTCAAAGCACCAATCTGGGATTTAAAAAAATGGAGATTCCAGTTCACAAACTGAAAGCCTTTGTACAGTTTTCTGACTCGCCTTCTGTTTTGGTTCACTTACGAGCAGCAGGGACTGAAGGAATTGAAAAGATAATCATGCAGCAAGGATAAGTAAACAGGTTCCCAGGCGCTGAAGAATTTACTTGTTACAAAGTCTTCCTAGACTGAAGCTGTTGGTTGGTGGTGGCATTTTTTTCTCTCTTTCTCGTGATAACTGAGAAGTGTCAGTGAGGAAGGCACTGGCTTGGAGGGACTTTCTAAATGCTTTCACACAACAGTGCTGTGGTCATGCGGGTACCTTTTGCAGTGCTGGAAAAAGTCATGCCTATGCCCGAGAGGTGTGACACAGGTGTCCAGCAAACCTGTACTCTTACAATACGTGCACTTGACATAAATTGTGTCTGGGGCGGCAAGATGGCTCAGTGGTCTAAAGCGCCTGCTTAGGCAAGCTTCAGCAACCACAGGGACCACAGTTCGATCCCAGGCACCACATACTGTGCCAGCCCCACCCCCAGGGCAGGCTAAGCTGGCCATAATATAAAAAAATAATAATAAATAGTGTCTGGATCTTAAACCACATTCTATCTAGAGGCGCCTAGAGGGAAAACACTTGCATCTGGGGAAGGGCTAGCAAATGCAGGTTGTCAAGGCGCTACCCACAGCTTGCTTTATCTGATGGACATACAGTGTGGCTGTGGTATTATGGATCACCCTGGGGAGGACATGGCCGACTCTGGAGTCATTTGCGTCTAATGCCCAACCTCCGCAATCTCTTAGTGCAGCAGCATCTTGTACGCTGGCCTGCTCACACTGAACATGCCCCCACCACATCCCGAAGAGCTAGCATGAGCTCTGGCATCTAACCTCCAGTAAGAGCTTCATACAGGTGTAGAGTGAAAGAACTGGAAAAAATATTCCAAAGTAAGACAAGTCATCAGGTCCCAGGGAGTGAGAAAGGGAAAGAAAAAAATAATAAATCACCACGCAAACCAACCAACCATAAGCCAATATTCACAAAGGCCCTGGCAATTTGGGAGATAGTTTCAATGCCTTTCAATAATCCAAAGATTTCAGCAAGGAAAATAAAAACCTTTTTCTTTCTGCTTCTCATCTACCATATCTAATGGAACCATAAAGAACTTCTCTGTAGGCTCCTCTTTGACTTCAGGACAGACATGTTATGTAAATTTGTACCCAATGTGACTCTTTCTATGACATCATCTCCCAGTGGAAGGGACCTCCCGATGTCTTCGGTAATCTATTACCCAAAACACTACCTGGAATCTGTTATGTTCAGACTATAGAGAGCTAGCATTTTTATTAGTGTGTTAAAGGGACCCTAAAAAATTATATTGTCACAAAAGTAATCAATCCAGCCAGGCACCTATGGTCTTCACCCTCCCTCCTTTGTTCAGGCCAGAGTGTTCGCATGCACTGTGCTGGGACCACAGGCAGGAGGTTTGGGATGTCTGTCTGTTGTATTTATATTTTTCTATTTTAATGGCAGTCTGACAAGTAGGGTGAGATAAATCCCTCTGGCCAGCCTGTTAAGTGACTTTTCAGAAGTAGTCCTTGGCACCAGGGAGACCTTCTCAATCTTTCTCTGCAAGGCTTAATTCCTTCCACTTAAAATCCTCTTCAATTCCTATTAGCACTATCTCCAGTTATAAAAGCATGTAAAAAGCGTGTTCTCAGAAGACTGTATGTACAAAACTAACTCACACTCACATCCCAAATCACCTTGAGTAAAGAATTACTGACAGTGGCCTTGGAGCACTCTAGATCTCTCAGGCCTAGTAGAGAAGGAAAGGGCAGCTCTGTGAGGGCTCTTCATCCATGTATCCCATCCCATGGGAACCATGACAACCGATGGAAGGTACTGACTGGCCCGTTTTGAAAAAGTGAGAGAAGGAAAGCCTAGGAAACTTAAAATAATGCTTAGAGAGTGTTTGCAAAGTTCAGAGGTGACGTGGCTGGGCTCTGAAACCAAATGGGTTTAATTCCAGTGTCCATGTTTTTGTGTGACATTCCCCCGCCTTTCACACTGTAGGTTTTCCTGGCCAGCGGCAAGAATAAGGATTCTTGTGCTGCTTCTGAATGTTCCTTCTATGAGCACCGCTATGGACCTGGCCTGGAGGCTCTGGCCCCCTCTGTTCTCCAGATGAACCTGTGTGCGGCTCCTAACAAGGTCGGGGAGAAACCAGGAACTCAGGCAGGAAGACAGGCTCAGAGCCTCCAAGCTGCAGTCTCTCTGTTCTCCTGACCTAGGAGGACAGGATTCTGGGCAGGGTCAGGGAGAATGCTGGAGGGCTTCCCTTATTTGGACTCTTGCCATCAACACCTAAGTAGTAAAAAGATACTGGGTTACTTTTCAATGTTGTTTCAACTAGGGCCGGCACTAAAGGGGTTGTCAGGGATGTCTACTGAATCTCTATGTTAGTTATCTAGGTGTAGCCCAAGTTAGCAAGCTGAGCTTTGAGTAAGAATCTGCACTAGCACTTTCCCTGTGCAGCCTCCATTTCCTCCTACAAAACGGAGGTCTTATTTTAAAAGAAAATAGTAAGTTTTTTTTTTTTTCCCCATGACTTTTAAAGTACTTCTAGCTTTAAACATCTTTAACTTCATGCAGTTACTCACAATATATAATATTTGGTCATCCAAAACATTCCACTTATTCTTCTGAGAGGAGCACTGACATTAGTACCATTAGCAAGCAATCAAATTAAATCCATGATCAAGAAGAATAAATAATCAATGGGAAATATTGCACTGTACTCTCAGGCTGCAGACTAAAGCTGCTGAGTCATCGAAGTGGGATCTGGAGAAAAAGGTATTAGCCGTGGACTCCTGGCTCTCGTACAGCCAGGGACTTCAGGGCAGCGCAGGCCGTGGTTGGGAGTGTGGTTGAGTCCATCCTTTTTCAGTGATAACTGCTATTCATACCAGAAAGCAGCCAAGATTCATTAAATATGTATTTTTGCTTCAATAGAGACATAGTAGACAAGGAAGACAGGCTCCCCAAATGCACTTGGGGTCCATCTCTTCCAAGAGGCTGGATAGGGCAGGGTTGACTAGGGAAGTCTCAACTGCAGCACTTCAGATGCAAAAGATGAAGTCCACCCCAGTCACTCACTGGGGCTGCACAAGAACGGATCCAGATCTCTGCAGATGCCAGTGACTGCGACAGCGGCTGGAAAGCAGTCCGGGGCCTCGGCCAGTTCCGAAATGCACATGGGCTGGAGCAGAAACACACAGCCCCAGACATTCATGAAAGAGCTTCCAGAAGAACAAACCCGGTTTTGAGCTGGCAAACACCCCATGTCAGGAAGGACAGCTGGTAGGGAGCCGGGGTCCTCAGGATGCACTCCCAGGACATGGGGTTTGGGCTTCAGCTGTCCAAGGCACTCGGAGTTATAGGGCGAGAGCGAAGTTCTCACTGGGAGCCAGGCTCAGAGGACAGGATGCTTGACTTCCGGGTCTTTGGCGGTGGTGGGGGTGGGACTTTGGCTTCTCTGCGGACAGGCAGTGGGGGAGCGATCTGTGGAGCACACGCATGAGATGAGAAAAGCAGCCTCCTCTTTCTTCCCAGTTCTGCCTCCTCCCCACGTCCCATGTTCTGCTTCAGCTACCCATCGATCTGCATTTATCTATACAGACCTTGGTGAAGAGGTGCACCGGAGTCCTCCTCGGTGCCCTCGGTCTGTCTGTCTGCCTCTCTGTCTGTCCTTCTCCCTCCATCCTCTACAGTACTCTCAACACTTGGGTCCCCAGCATATAGAGAGAAGGTAGTCAGTACTTACTGCTGAAGGAAGAAAATAAGCCCATTGGAGCCCACTCCAGAACAACTGTCTCTCACTCATGAAAAGTGACTCTTCAGTGTGAATTATGTCCCCACCCGTCCCCAGGGTGAGGGGCAGAGAACTGTTCTGCTTCCCGTGGTATAAAAAGTTCTGCCTGGGAAGCTTCTTCCTGTCTCTTTGGGAAAGAACCAGGGATGCCTCCAGGGACAGATGTGCAGGAGAACATTTCCTCTCAAAACCTTGGAGAACCCATTGGAGTTCCCTCAGGAGGTGCCCAGTGGCAGCACTGCCCACTGCGGCTCCTACCTCTGCAGAGTTCCGCTGGCTGCTCTCGTAGGGCTTGCTCTTCGGAGGAGGTGGAGGTGGGACGGAAGTGCCCAGCTCATCTGTCTGCAAAGATGGGGAGCCTGGAAACGGGGAGGTGGACAGTCGGATTTATCAAGGAATCTCAAGAGAAGCAATACCATGGTAACACCTGAAGCAGCCTGGTCAGTCAGGCTGCTAATGCATGTCAGATGACTTTCACAGACAGAGTGAAGACTTCTCAACCTTCAAGATAGACTGCAGCCTTCACTCCTCAGAAGGCTTCACAAGAAATTCTGAAGTAAAACTTCCATGTTCTGTCCAGTTTTGGTTTTGTTTTGACTATGAAGCTGCAGATGAGAACATCTCTGGAATTTAGTATGTTACTTTGTTGTTTGATATATCCCAAGTGCTCCCAAGACCTAGTTAAGCATAGCTCTCCCTTCAGTATTCTGTCCCATTTGGCAATGGCAGATTTATCCTCCCGTCATGCATCTGTGCTACAGACATCTCGTAGTTCTTCTTAAATGCAAATTGCCAGTCCCTCGAGTCAGAGGGCAAGCTGTCCATGGAATTTGTCTATTTCTTGTCCACATACAGGTCTCACTGCTCAGTAATTAGCAGCTTCATAAGCAACCACTCCCTTTCTGATTCTAATCTGACCCTGTCTCATTTATACCTTCGCAACAGACTAGAGAACACGCAGTACCTTTCGGTCACCACTTAGAAAACTTTAGGATTTTTTTTTTTTAATGTATTTAGTACAGGTTCCACAGGGTCTCACTATGAAGATTGGACTCGCAGATCTTCCTATTTTCAGCCTCCCAAGCGCTGGAATTATAGATGCATGCCACCATGCCCAGTCACAGTCGCTGACTCAGTGTGCCCCGGGGGTGGGGCCAGCATGGCACACTGGGGATCAAACCCCAACCCCTGCATCTGCCCAAGCAGGAGCTTTAGTCTGCTGAGCTATCTGGTCAGCCAGAAAACTTTAAGATCTTGATTAAAAACTGCCCTGATTTGTATGCATATGCCATCCCTTAAGATGAACAAAACAAGAGGTATAGGACACTTACTGAGGGTCCTGGTTGCTTTTGGAGTGAGCGGCGGCGGGCTCAAGGGAGTGGACTGAGGTGGTGAAGAGCTGTGGAACGGTGTTAGCCGGCTGTCTACCAGCTGGAGACTCTTCGGCCTTTGTGTTTTCCTGGCTGGGCTCTAGCATCAAGGAGGAAACACAGGGGAGAACCATCCCATGAGGGCAGAGCCTCATGACGCTCTCAGTAGCCCCGTCTGTCGAGCAGAAGCAGCTCTGCCTTTGCCCCATGTCCCGCATCCCACCTAGTTAATGCCAGGAGCCACGTTTAACGTTCCACATGGGCACATGTGGCGTACCACGGCACAGACCCTAGCGGAGAAGCGCTGGGCCATGGCTCTTTCCTAGATGATGGCTGGCTTCATTCTGACCACAGCTGGGCTATCATCTAGGTGGGCGGTGGACAACCTTGGCGCTCAGGGATAGGTGGTCTCACTATCCTGAAGAGCCTGACCTAGCTTCTGGAAGAAAAATAACTTTTTTTTTTTTTTTTTTTTAAGGTAAGAGAAATGTTGTTTGACAGACTTAGGGGACGCGGTGGCAGGAATCACAACTCCAACCAAACCTGCATGTTGTGTTGTGGGTGTGATGCTTGTGCTAACACAGAGTTAGAGCCCGATAGTCTCCACACTGGCTTTTTCTATTTTACTTTATTATTATTTTTAATGTATTTGGTTGTTACAGGGTCTTACTAGGCAGCTCAGACTCCTAGTGATCCTCCTGTTTTCAGCCTCCCCAGCACTGAGATTACAGGGTGTGCTACTCTGTGGCCAGCTCAGCCGGCCCCTGTGGGTGGGGGTGGGGCTGGCATGGCATATGGTGCTAGGGATTGAACCACGGTTCCTGTGCTTACCTAAAGTTGCCTAAGCAGGCACTTTGGTCTTTTGCTCTGCTGAGCCATCTTGCCGGCCCCACACTTGCTTTTTTCCCCTCCTGTACCCCACAGTACCTACAAGCCTCAGCGAAGCTTCCCCTGTCTACCTGGGGACTCACTGCTCTGGAGCTCTGGCCCAGACATGCGCCTGCCCTGAGCTCAGGGCCTCTGGTACTTTCTGGATTTTTTTCGACTGATTTTATTCTTTACCATCAGATCGGGGTCTGCAGTCTTTTCCGAAATGACCTGGGACTTGCTCAGACTCCAGTCTTTCCTCTTGAACTTGGCGGTCCGGGTCTCACTGTCATCTTTGAGGGCCAGGTCCTCAACTCTGGCACCCGATGAAGCCCTGCGCTCAAAGAGCGTCTCCAGGACTGACCTGCCCGCCAGGGAGAGGGACACAGGTCATCACACACTCGTTCTCCGGCAGTTAAGAATTCATTCCCAAACTAGATGGGCACAGCTCCTCAGGCTACTCTCTACCTGTCACTTTCCCTCTGGGTTTTTTGTATAAGATGCAGTAGTACGCAACAAATGAAAAATGGAAGGAATGCAAAAAAGAAATCATAGAAAACACAAATACATGAAGCAGGCATTGCTTAATATCTGGAAATTCTAAAGATCAAAAACAATAAATTCACACATTACATATGGCATTACATACTGGCACTGCTATTTAACATCAAAAAGTGTTAAAACATTCAACTCCTGACAAGATAATGTGTGACTACCAGGTACAAACATCTTGGGGCTGGGGAGACAGCTCCGTGGCACAAGTGCCTGACGGCAAGTGCAAGGTCGTGAGTTTGAAGCCTGGTCCCACCAAAAAAAAAAAAAAAAAATCTGCTACCATTTTTATTAAAATATTTTATGCTGATATATTACTGAATTAAAATTTAAATGAACTTTTAAGATTGTTTAGAAATAATGGTACAGCTTACATATTTTACAGTAGGAAAAAGATTAATGATGGCATGTTACAAAATGGCATATTTTCCTAAAAATAATAAAAACTGGCATTAAGAAACACTTGGGGCCAGTGGAATAGCTCAGTGGGCTCAAGTGCCTGCTTAGGCAAGCTTAGGCACATGCAGGGACCGCACCACGTGCTGTGCCAGCCCCGCCCCAGGGCGGGCTGAGTCGGCCACAGAGTAGTGCACGCCTGTAAGCCCAGCGCTGAGGAGGCTGAAAACAGGAGATCAGTATGAGTCCAAGCTGCATGGTGAGATCCTGTAACAACCAAATACATTAAAAAAAAAAAAAAAAAAAAAAAAAAATTTTGTGAAACACCTGTGATAAAAAGACACGGAGGAAAAGCAAGGTGCTGAACTACATCTACTTCAATAGAAAGGGTGTACAGACGAGACATCAGGTCTACATCTTATTCTCTGCATAACTACTATGAAGACAACAATATGAAATGTATTAATTATTGCAACTGTCCTACTAACCTGTTTTGAAACTGTTTCATTGCTATCTTATCTTTCTCATTAAAATGAATAAAAAATAAAAAATAATAATGTAAGAAAGAGTACATATCTGATTTCCAGGTAGGGTGCAATCTAGGCAAGATATTTGAATGATATAATGTGGAATTAAAAATTTACTAAAAGTTAACTGGTAACTTACATTCAATACCATTTTACTACACGATGTACAAATATTCACCACTTATATTAAATTAAGCAGTAACCTACATAATCCAACAGAAAAACAGATACAAAGTATTTGACCTTGCTCACAGTAAATAAAACATAAATAATTATTAACGAATGAAGATTCTCGACTTCACACAGATACTTACACAAGAAGGTATTCTATATAATAACAAAAAAAGCAACAGTAACAAAAATTCAGCATTTTTCATCTACTGGATTGGCCAGGGGCTGGGCATATAGCTCAGTGTCACCAGTACCTGTCTACCAAGGACAAGGTCTTGAGTTCAATATCCAGTACCAGAAAAAAAAAAAAAAAAAAAAAGATTGGCCAAAATCAACAAGATTGGTAAAATGATTTGGTGGCACAGGAAAGGATGACCAGTGGAAACTGGTCTAGTCACAGGGCAGTCTACCTAGGAATACTTTGGGATTTGATACTATGTGAGTATATTACCATTACATAACAAAAATTATAAAATTATTTTTAAAAGCCTGAAATGACCGAGAGGCTAATACCCATGTGCTCTGAAATCAGTTTCCTCAGAGGACTCATGTCCCTGTGGACCAAGTCTCACTCTGGGAACTAAAGACAAATGTAACGTGGTCTCTCATACCTACAACAGGGAGTAGTGATCTCAGCTTACCCATCAGACCCTGGTCTAGAAGGAGCATTGTCAGACGAGTTGGAGGAGGTGGAAGCCACTGAGGAAGTCACCGAGGTCACAGACAACCTCCGCAGCGTAGAGGACATGATGTAGGGCAGCACCAGAGACCCTGTGCTGCTCTGCTTCTTCTCGGGAAAGTTGGGTGGCTGAAAAACACACGATCCCTCCAGGTGAGCTGGCCTGGAACGCGGCCCATGGGATCTGGGCACACACACCATTTCTGTTGTTTTAATAACACTCTGGCTGAAGGAAAGCTGTGGACCAGGAGCTGAACCTGGTGAATCTATTGATCACTTTCATGAGAAATGTCACCATGGAATCACCCCAACAGGACACTCTAGTCAATGTACTTGCTACTACTGGCCTGGTTCTGACTATGCCTGCATTTAGCTAGGCAAAGGTTAGGCCTGCTGTCTAGACTGTGTGCACAAGACAACTTGACACCAAGGAGCTAGGTTCCCATTTGCCTGGATGAAACATCTACTGTCTGCACGTAGTCCTGTGTCACACCTAAGCTATCCAGTCTCATCTGGCACCCAAAAATCCGATTGATGTCAAGGATGACACAGCCCACCATGCCAACAAACCCAGAGCTACCAGCAGGCAAGGAAACAAACTTGTAGGAAGAAAGCATGACTGAGCACTCGGGTGACTGAAGGAGAGGGTCGGAAAGACTCGCTGGCGAGATCGCAGAGGACCTGAAGGAAGAATTGGGAAACCAAAGGCTCAGGAATAAGATTGCTAAAGACAGCAGGAAACTCAAGGCCCAAAGAGCCGCATAACAAACTGGGACCCACAGTCCCATCCCCATTGGGAGAATGGTTAGCACATACAGCCCTCGGCCAAACTCCCCAGCAAGGGAAAAGACAATTACAGCTGCAGAGATGTGTTAAGACTGGCAGCAGCAGCATGAAATCAGCTGTATGTGTTATAAAATGTAGTTTACAACTGTTTTCCCATTTAAAAGTGTGAAGGCTGAAAACTTATCAAAATAGGGAAGATTTGGAAAAACTAAAATATAGGAATGGCCAGTGTCTGGCATTAAGAAAAACTTAACTGCAAGTCTTGTGATTCTCAATGTGCTGTGGCTGCCACTGCAACCTCAGGGTCACCTGGAAGCTTGTTGGAAACGTGGATACTTGGGTCCCATGCAGGTTAGTGGGATCGGCAATCTGGAGTTAAGGCTGGGGATCTGTGTTTTCACCAACTTTGCACCAACAGGATGGACACTGCACTCTAAGAACTCTCCCTAGCCCATGGACGGTTCAAGGCCATCAGAAGCAGAACAGGTGCTCTGTTCCCTGCCCATATTTTCATGCTGAACCCAATCTATTCTGACTCACTCAGCATCTGAAAATCTGATCAGTGGCATGGAAGTCAGCAGAAAAAGCCAGAGGGCTATTTAGACTAAGCCTACCAATGTGATGACCCCGTAGAGCTTTTCTACTTTCTCCTTGAGTTCGCGGAAGCACGAAGACAACCGGTCGTGCAGGGGCTTGAGCTGCTCGGTCAGCTTCTCCCCATGGATTCGGATCCCTTCCGTGAGCAGAGGCATCTAGAGGCAAGGGCGTAAAAGGAAAAGTGGTATGGGTTAGGAAGAGGGATGCTTCAGATTTGGGGAACAGCAGGGCCGGGGCAGGATGCGTTCAGTGGTAGACAATGCTATAAATGAGAATTGATCTCTCAGTGGAGAGCTTGGGAACTGCAGGTGCTTGGTTCATGATCCACCATCTGGCACCAAGAATACAAGAAAGCCTCAAACCTGGGAGGAGCTGAAAGAGCAGGCAAATCCATCTGGGCCTGGGCATTTCTGCAGGTGGACACGGACAGATTTTGGCCCGAGACTGACCTTTGATGGATGAATTTTCTACCACTGTCCACCAAAACAATGAGGAAGAAAATGAGGTCAATATTGCTTAGCTGCACACGCATGCCAGGAAAGCAGATTATGGGGTTTGATGTCAGTTCTACGAAGACACATTTCTACACCGCATGGCTCAATTCAAGGCCATTCTTCAACCTCTTCGTCAAACAGACAGACAGGTTGTAGCTCCACAGAAATGGCCATGAAGACGGAAGCCCTGAACAGCAGCATGGAGAGCCAGTGCTGTGGCTGCCCCTGGAGGGTCGTGGCCAGCGACACACTTCCCAGGCTACTTACCTGTAATGCTATCAGCCTCTTCAGTAGCTCCACCTTCTCCTGGTCCTCAGGATGCTCTTGTAGATACTTTTCCGTAAAGAAAGCCTAAAAACACAACACACACAAGCACTGATTATAGCACGCTCCCATCGTGTGCTGGGCCCTAACAGAGAGGCAGGAAGCAGGGAGGGAACAGACATCTTCTGCTGAATCAGCGATGTATAACTATAAACTCATTCATTTCCTTGGATTACCAACCCACAGTGGGTAATTTTTTTTTTTTTTTTTTGTATTTTTAGGGAAGGGTCTACAAGGTGGTGTTCAGGGTCTCACTACTAGATTGGACTCATAATGATCTGCCTGTTTACAGCCTCCCAAGAGCTGGAGTTACAGGCATGTGCCACCATGTGTAGTCTCAGTGTGCCCCCTGAGGATGGGGTGGCACAGCAGGCCCGGGGATTGAACTCCTAGCCCCTGCGCCTGCCCACAGTGGATAATTTTTTTAAAAATATGTCCTACTTTGTGGTGTCTCTAAAATCAGGCTAATTCCTTGCGAGAGCTCATTCTCAACAACCACCACGCTCACATACTCACTAATCAAAAATAATCACCAGCAAAGCAAAATATCACTCATTAAAACAACAGTGTTCCCAAGGGATGAGGAATCCACAGCATAAGAGCTATTTAAGTGTATAGATATTATTGGAGGGGGGGGGGAACAACTGTGAACAGGCAGGAGGCGTGGCTGGCAGTTTTTCTGTTTTTTCCTGACTTCAGCTGTATCACATTTTTCCTGACAGAAAGTGAACATGAGCTCTTCACATTTCACTAATCACTTGCCATAGGCTATTCTGGAAACAATGAGATCCTGACAAAGATGTTCAGGGACATCGCAGGTTGCCTGCCCTCACTATTTCACCTTTCAGCCACCTGTTTATAATAGTAAACATGGGCCACCACTTAAGGCTGTGGAATAGGGAAATAAGCCCTAAGTCTAACTTACAAACACAGCCTGTACCTAGGTGAATATTTAAGACCAGGAATTATCAGGAAAGAGACATCTGCAGTTACACACTATCTCCTGGGACCTAAATCTTCATTTCTAAAGATGATTTTTTAAGGAGTCCTGGGGACCAAACCCAGGGCTCTTGTACTAAGCGACAGCTCTCCCACCTCCACAACCTTTTCCAGGTAGAGTCTCGCTAAGTTGCTCAGGAAGGACTCAGATTTGTAAATCCTCCTGCCTCGGCCTCCAGAGTGCCGAGATTATAGGCACCTGCAACCATGCCTGGTTTGAAAGCGCATTCAAGGCCAACGTTCACATTCACTTTTTCTCTACTTCTGCGAAAGCAAAAACCCAGGACATGAGACACGGTAAGAGTTATAAGAGTGATCACTCACTTTACATGGCCAACTGAGTATGAACAAACTCTTGTGAGCTGAAACTGAGACCTCTTTCCCCATGCCCCACAACTCATGTGTTGATGCCCACCCCCAGGACCTCACAATGTGACCTTGCTTGGAAATCGCACTGTTGCAGGCATGACAAGCTCCGAGGAGGCGCTCACACTTGGGGTTGAGCAGACCCTACTCTGACCTGGCTGACGTCCTTATGAAAAGGAGAAATCTACAGACACCTGCACACAGGGAATGCCACGTCAGGAGACATAAAGTGACAACCGACGTCTCCAAGCTAGAGCACGTCAACAAAACAGCCAGGGGGCGGGCATAGACCAGACTTCCCTTGACAGCCCTTGGAAGAAACCAACCCTGCTGACACCTTGACTTCAGGTTTTTGGCTTCCAGATGGGGAAGGAACATAATTCTGTTGCTTCACATCACCTACACCCTTTGTTATGGCAGCCCCGGAGAATAAACAAAACAGAGAGGATAAACACATGCATCCAGATTATCAGCAAGAGGAAGCATCAGTGTGTGTAAGCAGGGCCCATGGAAGCCAGAACTGTAACTACAGGGAACAGCAACATAATGGAAAAGGACCATTTACTCTGGCTTTCATGTACGTATAGCATTCAAACGTGAGTTTCAATTTCTGAAAGTTAAAGCCATTTTTTCTGAGAAATGCTAACATGCGTCAGGCCACTGGTTGAGTTGAGCCAGCCGGAGTGGAGAGCGCTGACGGTCGTTATCTAGCGGGGCTGCCCAGCAACAGGAGGAAGGGATGATTTTCTGTCAACAGCCCATGTTATCCCTGAAGCATTAATAAAAGGCTGGTTTAGAACAGGTCACTGTATCAAGTATGTAATGAGGGGTTCCCTAACTGAGGGCCATAGGTCATGGGGATTAATGAGCATTCTCTCCTATTTAGAAAGGTACAGAGTCTTATGCATTGTTTAAAAGTACAAATTAAGGGAGGGGAGAGAAAAAAAGTATAAATTAAGATTTTCAGTCAAAGGTATTGAAACTTAGTGATTGATATATTTTTGCCATCTTGATCTCCTGTGACTGACTGATTGATTGGCTGGCCTCTCTTTCTCTTGGCTCCACCTGCTTCTGCTTTGGTAGTAGGGCCTGAATCCAGTAAGTCATATCCACAGCCCTTATTATTTTTTATTTTGTGATGTGGTCTCATTAAGTTGATTAAGTTGCCCAGCCTGTGCTCCAATTATACATCCTCCCGTCGCAGCCTCCCAGAGTGCTGGGATTACAAGCATGTACCACTCTGATCACATCTTTTATCTTTTGTACCAGGAATCAAACTCAGTGCTTTACATTTTCCAGGCAGGTGCTGAGTCACTGAGAAACAGTGCTGGTCACATTTTTTAAAACTTCTTTTTTAAGTAGATGATGGATTGTTACACTGACAAAACTTCTTACAAAATTATTTGCAGATATTTGCACAGGAGAATTTATGGTTTAGGGGCATTCCGTGAACAATTAATACTAAGAAAATTATACGTGAAAAGAAAAAAATATATTCTCAAAGCACTATGGTAGTAAAGCAATTTGTTTTGGACCCTATTTCTGTACTGATTTCCAGGACAACACTGGAAATTGTTATTGAAACTGAAAATGAACAACTAGAACACCAGGAATGTCTGGTGCTGAGTCCTTTCCAATTGCTGAGTACAGTAAGACTAAAGCAGAGAGAGGCAGAGCACGGTGGCATCGCCCATGAAGAGCACCCACATGACACAGTGTCTTCCCAGTACACAGAGAAAGCAGGAAGGAAACTGCCCCTGACCCCATGCCCAGATGACGACCTTCATGCGGTCCTGCACTGCGTAATGCAGTCTTGGTCAACAACTCACCCAGGGAACGATGGTGTTTCTATAAGATTTGATTACCTAGCCATGACTCAGTTTGTGTAAGGACAGCCTACGAAGTTTGCTAACGATGAAATAGCTTGACGACACATTCCTCAGGACACATCTCTGTCATCAAGTGCAGCGGGACAGAACATAGGAGTGTCACCCTTAATCCTCACGCTAGTCCTGCAAGGTGGGCATTTTCCTGCTTGGCAGGTACCTGGAGCTCAGGGAGGCGAACAGAGCACCGTAGAGCCAAGTGGCGGGTATACATCCCTCAGAGCGAAGGACCACCAAGCCCTTGCTCTTGCAAGACATCAGAAGAGGAACAGAAGCACGACCATCCTCCACAGATCACTGTTACCCCTCCCAACGCCTTCTCTTGCCACCCTCTCTCCAGCCTACAACAAGGGATGTACTTCTCTAACCTTTATTTATATTCAAGACAATGACTCTGAAAGTATTCAACTACCATAAACATATCAGAACAATTCTGAATCCTGCCTCTTTTAATTGTACTCAACCACTTGTAATTTTTTCCAAGTATTAATTGTTCATGAAATGCCCCTAAACCACAAATGTATTGAATGCATGACCTTCATTTGAAATGGTGCTACATCCAAGCCCCATGCAATGGATTAAAATGTAGCTAGTTCTCCTTTCTGCTTTTTTAGAATAGCAGATACACCACTTAGTTGGACTAATTTCATTCATTATAGATCCAAGGCCATCATTTGTCCCACCGCACAAAAAGCCTGGACAAGGATTCTGAGCTCAAGCTAAATAGTATCTCTCTGGCTCCCCACAGCCATAGCTTCTCTTCCAGAACATCCTGAATTCTGGGGTCCACCTGATAGCTATCTGCTCTTAGAGAAAAGAGCAGGTGCATGGACCAGAAGCACCTGGGGCTGGAGCCCTCTGCCTGATGCTTCGTGGGGCAGTGGCTGACCCCCAGCTGGGTTACTGCTGGTCTCCCACACATTTACAGCCAGGGATAATATTTTTTGCTAATTTTGTGGACCTACTCATAGATAGGAGTGCAAAATTAGAGAACTGTTGGAAAGAAGTTCTCCAGCTGTCTAATGGTAGAGAGGGAGGCCCGGGACGCCTGGGATTCAGGGACTCAACCACCTTTTCATAGTTGGAGAACCCCCCCATGACAGCCGGGTCCACGATGCCGCTGAGCAGCATGGAGAGGGGGTGCACGGACAGCGAGCGGTCCCAGGCGTGCTGCTGCACACAGTTGCTGATCCGCTCATTTGTCAGCTCCATGGTCTCGATGGCGTTCTCCAAAGGGCTGATTTCCTCCTGGGGGGCAGAGCACAAGTAAGGATGACCTCTGTGAGCACCGCGAAGGCAGCAAGAAGCTTAAGGGCCCCCCTCGAGGGCTGTCAGGTGTGCAGGAGCTGTAGGAGGGTGAATGAAGTTTCGTTGGTCAATATTATGTTTATTAGGCTACCATATGCTTTTGCGGTGGTGTCGATAAGGAAAATAATATTCTGGTTAAAATTACCTCAGAAGGTAAGGTGAGGAGTTCAAAACCAGAGCTAAGGTAATGGTTGCTCCTTCAAGCAAAGCACCTCCAGAGCATCTGAGAAACGGGCTGAGCAAGGGTTCTCTCCCAGGGGAAGCTGCCCCAGATTTCTGAGATCAGTGACAGCAAAAGAGCAGAATGGCAGAACAGAGACTTCTGCACCCCCAAAAATGTCCCCTTATAAGGCGTTGATGCCACCTCTGTGCGAAAAGGCAGGTGACCCGGGAAGCCCTGTGCTCACGTTATGTGTAAGGAACTGTATGTAGCTGTACAGCTAACGGAAATTAGGAATGACAGGATGGATGATAATTCAGGCTGAGTTTTAGAAGAAAACAAAATTCGATGCATTACACACTCAGCAGGAGCTCCTACCACAGGAGGGTGTTCCCATCCAGGTTTCTAGAAAAACCCATCGTCAGCTACACAACCACCCATTCCAGACTTCATTGTCTCTATCTGGAAATGGGGCTGAGGAGATAGTTCAGTGGAATAAGAGCTTGCCTGCCAAGCTCAAGGTCCTGAGTTCAATCCCTGGTACCACCAAAGAAAAAGAGATGAACCTGGAAATGATATCCATGCTTGAACAATGATCTAAGAATGTGCTTTCTCGGTGAACACAGAAAGCTTTTAGCTTTGTGTCCTATTTCTTGCATAGCTTGGGATGGAACGTTGGGCCTTGCACATGCCAGGCGAGAGCTCTGCTCCTGAGCCACGTTCCCAGTCCATGAAACATTTCTTGAGCAGCTCCACTAAGTGCCAGGCTATACACCACCGTCACTGAAGTGATTCATATCCTGTTTTAGTTACTCTTCTGTTGTTGCTGGGACAAATACCCGCCACACAAGCTTAGGGAAGGAAAGGTTTAGCTCACGGTTCCTGGAAGTTTCAAGACACTGCCCCGCTTTATAGGGACTGGAGGAGGGGCTGGGGCGCTGCTCTGACCAGGATGATCTGCTCCACACCTCTGCGCAAAGCCACTGCCTAGGGGTGGGCAGATTTTAACAGCATGTGCTGTCAGTTTTAACAGTTCGTGCCTCTCTTGGCCACGCCCCCTCAAGCCCCGCCCCTTGAGCCACGTGCTTGATAGCCCCATGATTTACATGAGGCTTTGGGGGGACAACTAGCTACAAACCACAACATACCCACAGTCATCCATACAGTCACCCCTCATCTGCAGATTGAGAGCCTCTGAGGATAACGAAGTCTATGGCCATTCAAGCCCCAGACAGAACTGGCATAGTATTTGCATATAATTATCTACATCCTCCTGTACACTTTAAATCATCTTTAGATTTCTACTATATTATAATCCCCAATGCGATGTAAAAGCTACTATGTTTTAGTATGGAAACAGCAGGCTATATTGCTTAGGGGATAACGGCAAACAAAGATTTGTATGTGCTCAATGCAGATGCAACTGTCTTGGACCTAACTACAAGTGTGTGATCGATTTGGTTAAACCTTTAGATGTCTACGTTTGTGGAGGCAACCTGCCGGCAGGGTGAGTCAGTGTAATTTACGATTGGGAGAAGCTTCTGGTTTACTGGGGACTGAAGACATGCAAACAGCATAGGTCAGAAAGGTGTCCTGGTTCGCAGAGCACAGAGAGCAGGCAGCTAACGGCGCTGGACGGCTCCAGCACTGGTGTTGTGGAGGAGGGGGTGGCACCCTGGACCCTCCTGGGAATTAGCTGCACTCTTAGCCGTAGTGAGAGGAAGCTTCAGGCAGAGCAGAAGACCCAGGATCACCAAGGACTGAACTGGCACGGAGCTCTGTTTAGATCTAACAGCCCGTAGAAGGAAGGAGACCGATGGAGGACAGACCGCTGGGTCCCAAAGGCCTGTCCACGGACGTGAAGACGGCAAGCACCAGGGGGCTGCAAGAGGGCTGTGAGTGTGAGACCAAGGAACCCTGTTCAGTGGGACTCCACTGTGACCCAGCAAGCCACAGAGGCCCGAGAGGCCAGAGCAGGGAGTCCGTGGGGGGCTTCTTGAGGGAACCAAACAAAGGAAGAGCAGAGACAAGAAAGTGGGCCACAGTTAGGGAGGCTGCTGGAAATAACACTGTTTAAATAAATAGTTTAAAAAGTGAAGGGCCATAGAGCTAACGCAGCAGCATAAGCGCCTGCCTGGCAAGTGGAAGGTCCTAAGCTTGATCCCTGGTACCAAAAAATAAATAAAAATAAAAGTAAGTTAAGGGGCAGCTTGAAGCAGTAGTAAAGGGAAAGAGTGAGGGCGACAGGGGAGGTGACTTGCTGAGAACATAAGAGGCTTCGGGAGGGAAACTGTGATGGACAGGAATCCCCCAAGCGGCAGTCCAGAAATGCGTCTCGGCCCTGTTGGACCACGGAGGAGACAATGTTCCTCCGGCCATAAAAGAGTCATTCACGGCGAGTAACCTTTAGGGGTGGTGTTGGAACATCAGTTTTACAAAGAAGTCCTGTCCTACAATCACGCCTTTTATTTCTCTTTTGAAAACTAAAGCTGGCCGCTGGTGCAAACTGCAAAGGGAATTTCACAAAGACTGTTATTATCCTCGCAGGCAGAAAGCAGCGTATCCTCCCCCCGCCCACCCCCCTAAGCGCCCAGTTCCAAATGACTCACTGTTGCAGTCTGTTTGACTTCGAACCACTTGAGAATCCCAGGAAAGCTGTAGGCTGTTGTATACATGGTCCGTTCAATCCACATGTTCTGTCACGCAAGGGAACACAAAAAGTTGGTCAGTCCCAGGGCAAGCCACAACCCACTCGCCACACCCACGCGTGGGGGCGGTTACATGCAAGTCCCTTCCCGCAAGCCTCCCAGGGAATGGGCTACATTTACTCCTAAGGTTAGGGATCCTGCATGTTTGAGACTGACCAGGATCATCTGCTTGGCCCTCCCAGTCCTAAAGATGGAAAACAGAAGCCTGAGGGGTGCGACCTGCCCACGGTGACGTGAGCCGCAGGACCGAGTTTCCGGTTCTACGGTCTAGAGGCCTCCACCGAGATCTCATCCTGCCGTCTAGGTGTCTAGCAGCCAAGCCTCCCTTCTCAGGGCATTGTTCCTAACGGAAGCTTCCAGCACCGTGGTACTGGTAGATGAATTTGTGGACTCACAGCAAATTCGTTGTCCGGATCCTTTTCTCCTTTCCGGAATGGCCGGGAGTAGCTGAACTGCTGCACTTCATTGGCCCGGTAGTAGCTAGGGAAGGATGGAGAAGCCATGCTACACTTTTCCTCCTGGAATGGGAGCTCCTGGCTCCGCATGTCATGACACCAGAGCCCCCTGGTGCTGAGGTACATCCCCAACACTCTCCCAGTCACCAGCTCTCCCAGTCACCAGCTAACTGCGTGAGAGGTGAATGTGCTGACTTTATTTTTAATTTTATGTGTTGGGTACAGGGCCTCACTACGCAGCTCAGACTGGTAGTGATCCTCCTGTTTCAGCCTCCCCAGCGCTGGGATTCCAGGAGTGCGTCACCACGCCTGGACTGCATCGCTGGCTCAGCGTGCCCAAGGGTGGGGCCAGCACGCCATGCAGTACTGGGGATCGAACCCCAGTCCCTGTGCTTGCCTAAGCAGGTCCTTAGGTCTGCTGAGCTGTCTCGCCGGCTCAATTCATCACCTCACCTTTATTATTTGCGTTTATCTCACAGCTCACAAGGTTAGCAAGTAAAGTATTATACCTACATTTTTGTAACCAACCAGTCTCGGTAGGTCTGTAGCTTCTCAAAAGATGAGATTCAGCCCCCACTGTTAGAACCGGCCAATCCTAGCTATGCTACTGAGTGGGAGTGAGAGCTAAGGGATCTGACCCATGAGCGCCGAATTCCTGACTCTGCTGTATAAACAACAAAACCCACATCCTCTTGAATCACCCAGCTCTGCTCTCGCACTCACAACAGATGAGTCTTCCAAACTGGAATGAATTTACAGCTTTGCTTCTGATGTACTCTGAAGGGAGGATGTAAGAGATTACATTTTATTGAGAAATAAAGAACCACTTACTTTAAAATCTGCTCCGGCACCGGCTTGTCCCTGTAGCTGGGGGGCAGGCTCATCACCGGCTTCACGGTGAAGCACTGCAGGTCTGGGCCCTCGTTAAGGAAAGGAAGAGCCCAGCTGGCGGCTGTGACATCAGAGTCTCCCTGTTCCTCATGACTAAAGCAGCACAGTCCCTTAACCACCCTGAACACGGGGATCCCAGAGGTGTTGCCTAAATGGCTGGTGAAGTGATTATGATTGGGACATTACTTGTGGCCAGGCGCCTAGTAGATCTTCTTACATGAAAATAAACCACCATGAACTATCAGGAAATCGGTTGATAGAAACGGCTTAAAATAATCTCTTTCGGGAAAGCGCCCCTCTGACGTAATGGTCAGACTTCAGAGCTTAGGGGACAGAAACTGCTTTTGTTTTGGCACCGGCTGTTTATCAAGTGTCTTGCTGGGGACTGTACTAGGTGTTTTGAATTTGTCATCACTCAGTGTCTATGAAACTCTGCAAGATGAATATTATCACTCCCCTCGTTCAGCAGAGCACGCTTGAGGGCCAGAGCCATTACAACCAAAGCGCAAAGGCTGGGAGGCAGTGAAGTCAGGCCTCAGCATGGACTGGGGGTAAACAAGCCTTCTCTGACTTAATGAGGAGCCTCAGAAATAGCTTCTCTCCCTACAATGTCGCAAGTACGGATGCACCGGGCCCTCCATACCCAGGTACTGTATCTGAGTCAACTGGCTGAGGACCAGCAACATTCCTTACTAAACTGTGTCTGTATTATACATGTAGATTGTTTTTATACACGTAGACTCTTTTCCCTTGTTATTATTCCATAAACAATACAGTGCAAGCGCTATTTACATAGCACCAACATTGTTAGGGATTCTAGACACTGTAACGAACAGATGATTAAAAGTACAAGGGAAGATGCAGCTAGGTTATATTCAAATACTACATTTTATGCAATTTAGCATCTGTAGATTTTGGAAGCCAAGGTGAAGACTGAGGGGACCACAGCCAAATTCCTGGAGGGCACCAAAGGATAATTATGCATTGTCTCAAAGACTATAAAAGAATCTCAAACTCTTTTAGAACAGGAAATCTATTCTTTGCTCAAGATTCCCATCTGGCTAAAAAATGCATCTCTTCTCTATGAAAATTAAGGCCTCTAAGGTTTAGGGGCTGGGCATGGGCTGGAAGACTGAGCCCTGACAAGGCAGGACACACCGCCCGCAGGGAAGGGCTCTCGGCCCTTGGCTTTCCTCACTTAGCCAGGCTGCCCCAGGACAAAGGCCTCCAGGCCACTTTCCCCATAGCAAGGATGCACTGTTTCGGAGACAACTTGATGTCTTCTCCAGGGGGTGTGGTACTGGTCATCTTCTCGGCACTGGGGAACTGGGTCAGCAACCGCAGGCTGAAGTCCTCTCGCCGTTCATACTCCTTCCCCCGGTAGATGAAGACTTTATTCTGCAGGCAGGAGACAAGGGAACTCGGTAACCACGAAGAGGGAAGCCACCACCAGGGTTCTGGACCTCAAGGAAGGCACTGTATGCCTGGCCACAGCTCAGTCCTCCACCTGAGACTCTGTGACATGCCCAAGGGGAGCATCACATCTGACAAGATGTGGGGTAGTAGATCTGAGCGGCTACTTCATATTCTGGAGAGTTACTCGGCACGGTACTCCACACAGCGTGGCCCCACATCCACAGCCAGCCTGCCAACGGTCTGTACAGATGCACCAGCAAACAGGGAACTTGCGTCTTAGTTTATTATTGCTTATTTATAAATCTTTTATTTGGTACAGGGTCTCACTACACAGTTTGGATTCATATGATCCTCTTGTCTTAGCTTCCCTAGCGCTGGGATTACAGGTGTGCGTCACCATGCCCAGTTTTGGTGGCTGGCTCAGTGCACCTGGGATCCTGGGGCAGGCACAGCATGCGGTACCAGGGATCAAACCTGGGTCTTCGTGCTTGCCAGGAAGGAGTTTATACTGCCAAGCTATCTCCCCAGCCCCATGTGTCCTACTTTAAATATATGACATCAGCAGGCATGCTGTTCATTTAGCAGGTATTTTTCACAGTGAGACATTTCTCGATGAAAGGAGTACATTTATTGATGAGATGTCGGCCATCTCAAGGTGTAGATGACCACTGCACTTGGCCTTCAGAAAGCATTCTTTAAGAGACTGGGCATAGTAGTGCACGCCTGTAATCCCAGTACTTGGGAGGCTGAAAACCAGGAAGGATCACTACAAGTCCAATCTGTGTAGTGAGACCCTGTAGACCCTGTACTATATATACATACATACATACATACATATATATATATATATATATATATATATAACTGAGAAACTTAAATATGGAAGTTGCCTCCCCACCTACTGATCAGCAGTCACACATGCCAGAGTCACTGTCTGAGTGATCTCAGAGATTTGGATCTGAGTCCCCTCTCCAGTGTAAGCGGCTCATCTTTCTTGTCACCAGTTCATGGACTGGCACTTTCACTGGCACTGCCTTAGGGCACAGGGTCCAGGCCGAGCAGCCTTTGTCCCAAATCCACAATCCAGAATGTTCAAAATCGGAAGCTTTCTGAGCGCTGACTCGACACTGAAGAAGTTTCCGATTTCAGACTATTTATTTATTTATTGGCAGGACCAAGGTTCAAACTCAAGACTTTGTGCTTGCCAGGCAGGTACTTGTCCACAGAGCTGTCTCCCCAGCCCCAATTCAGACTATTTTAAATTCTGAATTTTCTGAGTCAGTTTTCTGATTGGCTCCTACACATCATTTCTTGGGTCACAAGAAGCCAATGTAAGAAGAGACATACTTGGCTGCCCTTGTCTTAATTTGATTAATGGCAAAACTGAGTCTAGCGACCGCGTGCGGCTCCCTTCCAAACCCTCTGCTCTTTCACTATTTGCCCTCTGGGTGACCTCAGTGACAGCGGTGGCATTTCCAACGGAGCCACCCACCAACTTCTGCCCTACTCTGCAACTATCCTTTAAGTTCCAGGTCTATGGTGGTTAACGCTACGCTGGAGGTATCAGGCATATCTCGCGCCAAAGTGTTGCAAGCCCTCGTCATGGCCTGAGCGCCCCTCTGCATCTGGTTCCACAACTTTCCGGCCCTGCTCTCTCAGTGCCCTCCTGTTCCTGCTTCTCCAGCCTTATTGCTTGCGAATCTGCTGGTCTCACAGTGTGGATGGACCCCGGCTCGGCCACTAACTGTATCACATGGCAGACACTTTCAGGTTTACTCCAATGTCGCTTCCTTACTGAAGTCTTTTCTATTCACGATTTAAAACCGCAGATCCATTCTCAGGGCCCGCCTCTCGTCACCTTCCCTGGCCAGTGGTTCCTTCCCCATCTCCCCTAGTCACTGGAATATCTACATCAGACAAGGCAGTGTCCTAGGCCATCACTGTCTAGGCATCACCGCTTCTTCTCAACTGCAGCTGCTCCAAATCAGACTGTAAGCTTGCCTTCCAGGATTTGGGTTCATCTTGGGCTTGGCCTCCATGGCTGTATTGGAGCAAGGCCCAGGGCAGGAATTTGGGAAATACTTATTCCATGAATGATTAAATTTCACTCCACACCTCAGTTCTTTACCAGCTCTGCTGGGCTAGCGGCCGGCTCTATGGCCCCTCCAACCATGCAGGGCAGAAACCCAGGCACCATTCGTGGCACCTCCTTTTCCTCAGCCACACAGCCCACCAACCATCAAATCTTTTCCCGTCCCCATCACCTGAATCTTTCCACTTTGCCCTACATCCACCGCTGCCACCTCCCGCGTCCAGCCTGTCATCTCTTGCCTGAACATCTGTAATGGTTTACAGGAACTCTGTGGGCACACAGCTCCCACCCATTCTCCACACCACGGCCCGAGAACTTGGCCAACATGAAAATTCTACACTGGCTCCCAGCTGTTCTATACAAAGACAAGGCCCAGTGTCTCCTCCTGACTCACACCCCGGCTCTGCACGGCCTTCTCTCCTCCCTGGGCCTTGTTGGGCTCCCACCTGCTGGGTCCTCTGCCCTAAACACTTCTCCTACTGCTGTTGCTTCCTCAATTCCCAGCTCGCCTTTGAGACTGGGGCTAAAATGGAAAGGCCCTAAGAAGTCTTTCACAACTCTTCCAAAAATTAATGCCTAGTTGACATAGAACAAAGTGAACCCTTTTGGTGTAAAATTTGAGTTATCGCAAAGGTAACCATGACCCAAGATACAGAATATCCCATCAGAGTATCACATAAATCAAGTCACAGTGCATGGAACTGCTTAAGTCTAACTTCTGCACCTAGCATCACATATTGAGAACGATTTCTGCGATAGTGCTTTTGAAGCCTAGTTTTTTGTATTACTGAGTGGTACAGACACACGCACTTTCTCTCTCCAACTCAAGATGGACATCTGGGATGGATATGGTCTTTGATGAAAGCTACTAGGAATATCCCTACTGTGGCTTAGATCTAAAACATTCCCCAAAGTCTCAAATATTCAGATGGGGCTTCTGGAAGGTTCCTAGACCATGGGGAGGGGGGCCTACACTCATCAGTGGGCCGACCCACTGTCAAGTCCACGGCTGAATGCACTGTTCCCAAGGAGGGCCTGGTCCAAAGAAGTGTGACTCACAGGTAGGACCTGGAGTGTCTTACTTCCATCTCTGGCTCCTCCCTTCCCTATGCTTCCTGGCTACCTTCATGTGAGCAATTGGCCCTCCCACCAGCGGCTACAGACTGAACTCCCTGGAAACGGTGAGTCACATGAACCCCTCCTGCTGGGTGCTGTGTCCCAGTGAGGGGGAAGCAACTAACACGATCCCCTACAACTGCTGTGAAAAGATAGGCTCCTATTCCACTTGGATAAATAATCTCTGTTCACAGGGCCTCACAGCACAGGATACCTTTCTGGGCTACAGTTTAAATTTTTTTTTTCTTCAGCACCTCCCCACTCATCCCTATAATCTGTGAGGCCAGGAGAGGGCTGGCTATAACAGCAGGGTATTTCTAGGACCTCCCATGTGCCCGGCACAGAGCAGATATACAGGAGATACTCAGGGAATGATAGGCAAACTGTGTAATCCTTGGGCACTGTGGCTTTATCACTTTTTCTTTAATTAGGAGAAGGATATGAAGAACAATGTTTGTTCAAATCATCTTCAGACCTAACAGAGGTGTTCTTTTTGCAGAAGTTCAGTTTTTCTGTTTGTTAAACAATAACACCCTACATCACAGAAATATTTGAGGAAGAAGAGAAACACTGTCCTTGTCACAGTTATACTGTTTTTGCTGTGTGAAGGCGCTTACGTGTATTATTGGCAGGCTGTTTGCTTTCCAAGCAGCTCTGTCCACACCTGTCTCTAGCCTAAGCAGCAGCGGGACGGGCTCTGAGGCTCTTTACTCACGCCACTGGGAGAGGAATTTAGGAAAGGCATGGCAGAAGGCAGGCCGTGGACGTGGGGCTGAGGGGTGAAGAGGACGGTGCTCTGGGAGCAGAATCGTTCACCCTCCCAACTTCCAAGGTCCGGGGTTGTTCTCCCAGGGTGAAGGTGAAAGCAAAGCAGGAGTGGGGGTGGGGGTGCTCTTCTGGAAGACAAGGGACTCTTTCCCTCCTTCAGACCCCAGGGCCACCCCGCCTTGGAGACCACCCTCAGGCTCCTCACCCGCAGGAAAGATGGAAAGCCCTGGCCGTAGTATCCCACAGCGAAGTATTCAGGCTGAGGCCTCATGGCCTTAATGATGTTCTCATAAAATGAGGCTCTTTTTTTCTGGAAAACAAAATAAGACATTCCACTGGGAGGTTAAAAGGAGGCTGTAAAAACAAAACCTCAGCCTGTTTCGCTTTGTTGTTTGCCATGCAATCTGGAGACACAAAAGGTCTTTAGAAAACACACCCGGGGCACAAGGTGAGGCTTTGTGAGACTGGAAATTTTGGATCTCAGGTTCATGCACAAGAAGGCCACGACCCCATGGCTGCACGGGAAGCTGTGTCTGCATGGATGTGCCCCTCAGGATGGAGGCAGTGCGTGGCTTTCACAGTTGTAGGAGGGGCTGCAGGGCCCCCACAGGGCTAAGAAGCACTTCCTGAGTCAGAAGGGTGTTTCTCACCACAGACATGCATTCATCCATGGCTGTATCCATCCTTCCATCCATGCATCCATCCATCCATCCATGCATCCACCCATGCAGCCATCCATCCATCCTTCCATGCATGTAACCATCCATCCATCCATCCATCCATCCATCCATCCATCCATCCATCCTTCCATCCATGTATTGTTGGGGGTTGAACTCAGGGCCTTTGCACAAAAAGTCAATGAGTCACCTTTTCTATTTTAAAATTCTAAGATAAGGTCTTGCTAAGTCAGAACAAGAGCTGTCTGAAAGCAACTGAAATGTGGGCCAAGTGTGAGAGTAAGGAGGAGGTGAGCTCGGAGGGCAGAGGATCCACAGGAAAACCAGCCACCCTGGGAAGGAGAGTGCTGCAAGAGGTATGAAGAGAGCCGTCCTGACCTGTGGGGTCTGGAGCTCCGCAGCACTGGCTCCCATCCCTAAGCCTTCCTTCCTGGGAAGCGAATCTGGAGCCCAGTGATCAGAACTTTTGGGCCATGCTTGGTTAATGTCAAACAAGTGAATTCTGCGTCCGGAGGAGGCTTAGTAAGATGGCTCCCTTCACCCACCTCAGAGCATTTCCACGAGTACCCACCCCGGCAGTCCTGTCGGTCCACTCACCAGCAGGCTGCCAAGGCCCTCGTAGTCAAATATCTTGCTCTCATAGTTCTCAGCCAGCTCCTTGCTCAGCTTGATGGCCTTCTCCCACATCTTCAGAGAAAAGAAAGCAGGGTGAGACCCAGCGGAAAGAGCCGTCACCAAACCAGTGCCAGCGTCATCGGCCGTCACCTGGCTGAAGTCAGTGGTCAGGTGGGCTAAAGGTCCAAGGGTTTTCTTGACACACTTCAGCCTTTGTGTGGACAAAAATCTTTCTTTCCTGAAGCCACAAGGATGCCACAGTCTGAGCACCACCTCGCCTTCACCCCTGCCATCCCAAGTGCCTAGGGCCCAAAGGGCTTCCAATTTCAGGGTGCCCATGAGGCCAACACCACTTTTGTAATCATACTATTAATAATGCTATGTTATCTTTTTTCAGGCTCCTTCCAGAGGCCACACAATGTATGACGCCACCGTGGAAGGAATGCTGAGGCTGATAAGTGCATCCTGCCGCCTTCACCAGCCAAGACATCACGAAGGTTTACAAAACGTGTGCCGCTGATCTCGGCAATTCTCTGGTAAATAGGGCAGCTCCATAAATACCAACGATCTATGTTAACAGGTCATAGTGTTGCCATTATTGTTCAAGTAACCAGCAAGTAAACATTTATATTGTTTTACTTTTATTTCTGAAGAGTACAAATACCAAAGTGATCAAGAACTAAAATGTTTCAGGGCTGGCAAGATAGCTCAGCGATCTAAAGCACCTGCTTAGGCAACCACAAGGACCATGGTTCGATCCCCGGCACCACATGCTGCGCCAGCCCCACCCCAGGGCAGGATGAGCCGGCCATAACATAAATAAAGTTAAAAAAAAAAAAAAAAAAAAATATATATATATATATATATATATATATATATATATATATATATATATTAGTTATATATATATAACTAAATGTTTCAGTAAATATATCCTACTATCTAGGCCTCAGATTCCCTACATATGGAACAGAGATAATACTTAGCTTATTGACTATTCGTACTTTAACTAGATTTTACCAATGACACAGGCATAACGGCTGGGAAAGACAGTTCATAAGAACTAGCCAGGCTGAATTTGAGATTCATTCAGCTAATATGACATATCTTTCTTTTCTCCCGATCTTCCCCTAATTTTTGTTCTGTCATTTTTACTCGACAAGCCTTTCCACTGGACATGCTTCCATGCATTCCACAACGTCTTGGCCCTGTTCTGTGTTTATGCTACCTTCTTGGCCCTGCAACCACTTAAGCTGTCTGTTACCTCCAACCTCTGGTGTCACGCCAGGGTGACATGTGAATGAGGTGTGTGCCACATTTTTATGAACAATCTTTTGAGAATACATAGCAGCTGATGCTCCTGGTGCCCAGCAAAATTTAAAAGGGAATTAGGGTTATGAAAACAGGGGCCTGCCCCTTCTATTCTTCACTGTTGAAGTGTCCTCATTGGAAGAATATTCATGACCTTTCAGAACCCAGTATACATTCTTCTCACTTATGAAAAATATTCAAGTTCAAAGATGCACAAGCAGATGACAAAAAGTCAGTGAGTCACTGTTGAATGTTAATTGGTGAGTTCAGGGAAGAAGCCCTTGGAATTCACCCAGGGATAGGAAAGTCTACAGCTGATTGGCCCCTTAAACCATACGTCACCAGATGCTATGCTAATGAGGTGACTAGGATGGCAACCCCCCCCCCACATTTATGCTAATAGTCTCAGAAAGTGGGCTGGCCAGGCCAGAAGCACCAACTAGGTAAAAAGGGAGTGGCAGCTTCCAGCCCTTTCTAATTAGCCCTACTCTAGGGAAGAGAGGGGCTTAGAGACTGAGTTCAATCAGCCTGTAACTCAACTGGTCTATGCAATGGACATTTCTACCTACAGAGGCTCGGGTGAGCTTCCTGGTTGGCAAATGCATCAATTTTTTTTTTTTTTTTGAGTTGAAGGTCTGTGTTGCCCCAGCTGCTCTCCCACTCCTGACTCAAGAGATATTCCTGCCTCTGCCTCCTGTGTAGCTGGGACCACAGGCATAAGGCACAGGCTTAGTGAGGAGGTCAACTGCCAAGGTGATGCGCCTTGAGTTCAAAGGACAGAACAAGACCTCTGTCTGTGAACCTTCTAGACCTGGCCCTTGAGGTCTCTTCATTTGGCTGGTACTGGTGGGAACCCCTTACTATACATTGTAATCGTTACACAGGGCACTTTTCTGAGTTCTGTTACCTACTGGGGATCATGGGTACCCCCAAGTTTGTAGCCCACTGATCAGAAATGTGGATGGTCTGGGAACCCCATCTAAAGTGAGGGAGGTGTTCATGGGGATGGTTCATTCAGGGCTGGGGATTTAGCTCAGGGGCAGAATGCTTGTCTAGGAAGCTACAGGCCCTGGGTTTGGTTCTCATCACCAAAAAAGATAAAGGAAAAAGATAAGGCAAGACCTGTGGATACTGCACTGACCCTGGGTGATGAGCACTGGAACTGCACTGATTACAGTCACATTTCTACTGGTACCAAAACAAACCAACACTCACTTTGCCTTTGTCAAAATATGATATGATTTCCTGGTACAATTTCTCTTTCAGTTCTTGTTGGGTATAAACATAGTAAGTGTCCCTCTGAAGCAAATGGGGCATGCAGGGCTTATCGGACCACTAAAAAGGAAGAAACATAAGCAATTAATGCATCAAATTCACTCAATAAAATAGTGTAACTAGTATTTATGACAAAACAGTGAAATACATGCACGTGTGTTTATATGCATATACAGTTGACTCAACCATGTTGTAATTCAAATTCTTTACTAAATAAAAAGATTACACACATACACACTCAACATACTAGCACCAAAACAAGTGCAATACCAAAGGGCCAAACACAACATTCTCAGGTTAACAAGGACTAAAGAAAGACTGGCAATCAGTATGACTAGGGTTGAGACAGAACCACTGACATAACCATATGAAAACAACATTAGGACTATACAAATGGGTAAGAGAAGGTAAAGCTGTCACTGTTTGCTACCATGGCTCTGTTCTCACAGTACAAAGCCATCCACTGCCAAACTACTGCACACGGTAGGAGGAAGAGGTAGTTAGGTAACAAAAAGTAACAGCTCTCAATATGAACAGATTTCGGATATGAGACGAGCATACAGAATAGAAAACACCCAACCTGAAAGAAACCGCAGTAGGTAAGTCAGAGTCAACCTCACAAGCATTATGCAAAACTAACATGCACGTAATTACGGTTCCTGCATGATGATATGCAGATGATCACTGAGGGGCCCAGGAGTGGACCTGTGATAAGCGAGGACCTCCAGTCCAAGGGAGTATGGACTATACCTAATGAATGTCATCCCTGATGAGGAACAAAGCTGTGTCAGCACCTCATACCGTATACCAGGATAGCACAGCCCATAGGAAAATATCTTTAGTTTGAGGCCCCAGGGTCTCCTCAGAGTCAACCTACAGTGAAATCCATAGTGACTGAGCCCCACTCACTAACCCATGCACAGTGAGCTCACTAGTGTCCTCATCTTGAATAGGACTTCAGTGAGCTTCCTCTGGCAAGTACAAGGCAGAGAATCCCTTTGTTTCCTAGCTTAGAAATTCATTAGGGCAGATCGGCAAGATAGCTTAGCAGACTAAGTGCCTGCTTAGGCAAGCACAGGGTCTGGGGTTTGATCCCCATCCTGGGTGTGCTTAGCTGGCCACTAAGTCTAGGCGTGGTGGTACACGCCTATAATCCCAGCACTGGAGAGGCTGAAAACAGGAAGATTACTACATATCCAAGCTGTGTAGTGAGATCCTGCACCAAACACAAAACAAAACAAACAAAAATCATTCATTAAGATAAAATAAAATCATAGCTCAGTGGAAGAGTACTTCTATAGTACACTTGAGGCTCTTAGTTCAATTCCTAGCACTATAAAGCAATCAGTTAATTCAATTGCAGCAGAATATTAATCATTGGGTGTAATCGTTGGGCTTCAGAAGAGGCCACTGTAGTGCTTGCAGTGACATATGTTGGTGGCTTAGGCTAGGGGCGGCAAGGAAGACAAAAGAAAAGTGGACAGATTAACAGCACATTCCAGGGGTGGCTGGAACCCCTAAATTGTTCATGGAGAATGTGAAGGGCAGTAACTGAGAGAGAAGAATCAAAGAGGCACAGGAGGGCGAGGGAGCAGATGGCAACGCCACGAACTGACAAGGTGACAGAAAGCAGGTGGGAGTGGGCTGGGAGGAGCACAGGAGGAGAAAGGAAGGGCTCTTGAGTGGCAAGCGTGAGTCCCAGCTGCTCAAAGACTGATGACAAAAGTTTAGGCACAAATCCAAAGGAGGAGAGTCAGTCAAGGCTTGCTGGAAATCACCAGTGATTTATGACATAAAGATGTACTTGTATCACACCATCATATAATTTCACTTGGTGAGTATAAACAGGCAAGTACTTCGACGGCACTTTATTGACAATTCACCTCGCTGCATTTTTACAGAGCTCTTCATATATTAAACAGTATGCATTTTCTTTCACTCATTAGAATGTCAACTCCCAGACATCTCTTAGCTGTGCTATCCTTGCTTAGGCTTTTCAAATAAATAATAAATGACATTTCCCAAACCTGGGACTGAAAAGTAGCTATGTCTATACAGAAGGTATAAAAGAGTCCTTAGATCGCTTTTTGGCCTTAGATAAAGGATTTTCCTTCTGTCAGGTTTTTACTTCTCCTGAGATGTGCAGCATGCCGCACTACAGGGTCGGGCCGTCAGCAGCGACCTTCTGTCCTGTCCAGACAGGCTTCGCTGACCCTGTCTCTTACCTGTAGAAGCTCAGCATGTAAGAGAAGAGTGTAGGCAGCTTCCGTGTAGTTCTCACAGTCTCGGTGCAGATCTCGAAGCTTGTACAAGTACCTAGGAGAGGGGCAGGCAGCAGGCACTTCGTCAGCCCCGATGACGCGGGTCTAGCATTCAGCTCCGGCCCCAGCTCCTGCCCAGCTTCTCCTCTACTGTTGCAGGAGCACTTTCTTTTGGCCAAGTTGCCTTATAGACTGCTCTCTCAGGGAATCAGGAAGATAGTAGTTTGTGAGTTTATAGTCAGCAGAGGCGTCCTCGGTCACCTGAGCCTTAGAGGTCTGTGGTGCTGGGTAACCGAGCCTAGGAAGCCAAGACCCAAGCATTCTACCTTCATGTGGGTGCTGTGGACTAATTCTGTGCTACAGAGACTCTGTCCATCTGCTCTAATTCCAGCAGTAAAGCGACCACGGTCTCTTATTCCCGTTAAGTCTCTTTTCTGCCTGTGACTTTCCTACTCTACTTTCCCCTTTCTTCTTCCTTTTTGTCAGTGGCCCTTAACTACCTTTCAGGTCTTCTTCCCCTTTGGAAAGAAGGTCAAAGTCATGGAATCTGGCCCCAGAGCACGCATAATTTACACACCATTGTGTTTCCACTTCAGGGACTCAGGGCCCCAGGTGAAGCCCGCAAGGCAGATCAACTCTACTGCCAGCTCCCTCACAGCCAAGCAGGAGTCTCTCTCTCTCTCCTTCAAGCCTAACAGGCCTACTCCTGCACTCCCTCATGGTTGCTTATGTTGCTTCCTGGGAGAGTTCAGTTTTGTGCAGAAGTGGCAAGCCCAGTGCTACGGTGTGGTACTGTTGAGGAACCAAATCCCCAAAAGCTAAAGCATTAAGTTTCCTTCAGCTTACCTGATGTATATGTCTTCTCGTTTCTTGTCTTTATAAAAATTCTGCCAAAAAAAAAAAAAACCATAAAATACCAATGTACATTAAAACTAGTTAACAAAAACTGGCTTTTCAACAATGTCTTTTCCAAAGAGTTCATCACTTCCTTTACTAAATTTCCTAAGGCAAGGCAACTTATAAAAAAAAGTAAGTTAAAGAACAAAGGACCACACTTCCAGGCACATGAGAAGCGTAAGCGAATAGACTCCGAGCTGCCCCTGAAGTTGCCTCATAGACTGTTCTCTCAGGGAATCAGGAAGGTAGCAGTTTCTGAGTTTGTAGTCAGCAGAGGTGTCCTCGGCCACCTGAGCCTTGGAGGTCTATGGTGCTGGGTGACCGAGCCTAGAAAGCCAAGACCCAAGCATTCTACCTTCGTGCGGATGCTATGGACTAACTCTTTGTGCTCTGTCCATCTGCTCTGATTCCAGCAGTAAAGCGACCACAACATTATTAGTAAAACAGAAGCAGGTGGAGGGCGGTGTTTGGGAAGAGGTGAATTCAGTGTTGATGCTGCATGTTCTGTTTCCAAATTTGTCTTCAAGGCCTGCACCTGCTGGGACCTGGGAGCCCAAGGCTGACTCAGCCACCGCTCTGTGACGTGGCAGGACAGACTTATCTGTGAAGGTGATCCAGTGAGCCCGTGCACCGGGAGATGGACCTGCCTGCGCTGTGGGCAGCACGGTGGCCGCACGGCACCCCCTGCCTTCCCGGGGTGCGCACCTACCAGCACATTCACGGTGCAGCTCATGCGGTTCTCCTTACTCTCATCCTGCATGATGATGGTTCTGTAGTCCAACAGGTGCTTCAAGAGGCTGCTGACCAGGAAGGCAAAGACTTCCCCAGAGCCGGAGAGGTACTTATGTTTGCGGCAATGTTCTAGGAGCCTGGAGGGGTGTGGTAGAGATAAATGCCCAGTTTCTACCCTGTCCTTTAGGGACATTGGTGAGCACTGACTAAAACCTTGCAGCAGGTGGCAAGACTCAGTGACTGGATGTCGGCTGAGTGGACGTGCCCAGGCTCTGCCGAGCCCCACCCTATCGTGGTAGCTTCCCTTGGCTGCGCCTCTGCTCCATCTACAGCTATATCTCATTAGGACTTGGGTCAGCTCCCGGTTCACCATGGCCTTCCATGAAGATCAGTTTGTGCCTGTGATTTTTTCACTGGACATCACAGAAACGAGGACTTCTGTCCACAAGCTCACTGATGCTGTCTGGTGACTGCAATCAGCTGCACAAGATGGTCTTTCCCAAGCCTGGCATCTCAAGGGCATTCTGGGATGCCTGGGCTGGTAGAGAGCCCGGTGGGCATTAAGACAGGTGTTCTTGAAGAAAACACTTTTTTTTTTTTGTAAATAAGCAGACTGGAGCTACAGCTGGGGTCTAATTCTCTCACCTGGGGCTGATACACAAGGAGCATGTGGAGCTGAGTACTGGAGCTTCTTAGAGTGGATGGTTAAAGAGACTTGAGAAGAGGAAGACAATGAAAGAGAAAGAAATGGGGCCAAAGAACTAGTGTAGGCTGCAGAGTTATTCTTGGCATTGGCAATCTGAACAGTCATGCTATTCTGAAGCAGTGATCCCAAAAAGCCAGAAAGAATGAAGATTTTTACATGAAAACTAAACTATCAGTTTTTAAAAATGAGGAATTCCTCCTGCGTAAACATGGCGTGTGTTTCTATGCACACGTAAGTTCATTCCGTACGGAATCAGGATAGCTCAGCATCATAAACTAGAGATCTGAAGGTCAAGCAGGGGCAAAATCATCACCCAAAGGGCTTAAGATCATTAAAAACAGAATCAAAAAGACTTCTTGCTCTCTCAAACATTGTTACTGCATCACTTCCACTGTCTTTCTGACAATCTAGAGTGCTGGTTCCTTAGGGCATCTTAGAAAAACAAAAGAAAAAACCTTGGGATTCCCTGTCCTCAAGCTCAGTCCAGTTCACAAAACAGGTGAAAACAGAAAGAACCACCTGAATACCCAAGAGGATGATATGGTTGGTCAATATTGTAAAAGTCCAGAAGACATGAGGGATCGAAGATCGAGTCACTACATTCCCAGGGAATGGTGGAAGATCTGTAAATAATAATAGCAGCAGCGACACCACCTTTTTTTTTTTTTTTTTAATGGTACCAGGAATTGAACTCAGGACCTTGCACTTGCCAGGCAATCACTTATTCTACTGAGCTGTCTCCCTGGCCCCTATTTTTTAAAGCATAAACTCTGCAGCATGTGTTATGTTGGTGAATCTGCTCATGTTTTTTTCATTTGATCATGTTTATCAAATTATTTTTTGATCATTTGATTGAATCATTTTTATCATATGACATTAAAAAAAAACATACTATTGTCCTCGATGGAACAAAAGGAGGGGCTGGGCAGGCTGAGTCACTGGACACAAAGTCAGACGCCTCGTAAGTGGGAAGACACAAGGGGCAGTGCCCTCCCCAGCACCGCGTCCGGCAGGACTGAAAGCGCTGACGCTTCTTTCACCATCCAGGGACATGCGCAGAAGAGAACAGAGGGCAAGAGGAAGCCCGTGTGTAGAGTGGAATGGGGCGAGACAGAGGTGACTGTGAGCTCCAAGGAAGGAGTGGATGCGCTCAGAGAAGGGGTGAGGGCCAGGCAGTGGGAAGAGCAAGCTGGCAGGGGACAGAATCGCTTTGTTCCCAGAGGTCTTTTATGGGACACAAGGTATTTTTAAATATAAGGTGGACCTTGAAATGTTCTTCCTTTAAACGGTCACTTTGAAGCCATAATTAGAGGTGCTAACACTCTTGGAGTTCAAAAATTCAAAGACTGGGCAAAACGCCACTGCTCCGAATGTCTCCTCCTCTGTTCCATCTGCTTGGTCCTCCAGGGCCCGGTGGCCAGGAGAACACAGGCGTCTGACTCACGGCTGAACAGTGTCAGCAGCGGGGGCCTGCAAATCCTATCAGCCCCGACCTGCCCGCTGCTCGGTGCCGCCGCCCACTCGCGGCTCTGTCTCTGGGGTACTCACAGCTTCTCCAGGAGAACCTTGTACTGCTCGTCTCCCCGGCCTCCTTCCACCTCCTGGTCCAGCTTTGTGATCAACTCATTTTCAAACTGAAAGCAAAATGCAAAATTTCACAGGCGGGTGCTGCCTCCTTAGCGGAGGACTCTAGGGACACGTGTCCAATCTTAGGAGGTCTAGCCCAACCCCTCCCCTTGGAATGGTTTACAACACAGGTTGGGGAGGACCGTGCTCTCCCTGGCTTAAGGCTAGCGCACCAAGGCCCTGTCAAACGCTCTGCAGCAGTCTGGAATGACTCTTGCAAAAACATAACACAACCACAAACCCTCTGTTACAACTATGCATATATAAAAATAGCTTCACGATTTTACTTGCCCTACGGTTCTTTTTTTTTGTCTTGGTCTTAGCAGTAAGATCGCTTTTGCTGAGCTTTCTAGCTACAAAAACATCTCCTCAGTGTTAATGCACTTTGCAGAGAGGACACTGAGGCACAGAGAGGATTCAGCACATTGAAGTCCCCAGAGCTGGAAAGTGAAAAGCGGGAGCTGGATCCCCTACACCGTTCCCTCAGCTTCCCATGGCCGATGTGCTCATTCCCTCAGGTCACTGCTACACTGCAGCAGACAGGAGGATCCACAGCGCACAGTCAGCCTGCCTCAGAGACAGCACCGCTTCAGAGAAACATGGAGCGCTGCTCCTGGGCTCTGGGCCCAGAAGTCCTAACTGCTTTACAAATGAAATATAAACAGGAGTCTTTGCACTGACTTGGATTTGTGTTTTTCAGGCCGCTGCCTCTCCATACACAAAGACAACAAGGAAAAGTTGGTACATGGGCATTAGTGAGACTGCAGAGCCCACTGCTCCTTACCATATGGAAATTGCCATTTCCACTGAAATTGAACTCACACTGCATCATGTCAAAGAAAATGGGGATGGTGGCTTTCCGGAGCTCCACTTCTGGGGTCAGAGTGACCTCCAGAATAGGACCCACCATGGATGGGATGAATTTGATTTTGTGGGGACCTGAAATGAAAGTAAATGAAAATATTTAAAATTCATTTTCTGGTCAGGAAAGTGTTATCATCTTCCTCCACAGGGCCCATAAGAAAAAAAAAAGGTTTTCTGTGGGAAAACTGCCTCAATGCAGAAGCGAGTGAAAAAATACTGTATTCCAACAGTGCATGGATGTCATAGTAACCAGGCTATTGTCAATGTCCTGGTCAAGATGAGGGTATAGAACCCACAAGTCGACTTTCACTTCCAGACATGACTAAATGAGTCTCAGGGTTCTGTGAATGAAAAGAAGTCCCTGTGGGAAGCTGGGCCTGCACAAGGTCCCGACACTCACCCAGGTTATACCACATGTCCCGGATTCTAAAGCCGATTTCCTTTCTCATGTCCCCATATCTAGGAAGAAGATCATAAATCAAGAAAAGGGTTTGCAGTGGAAGCAAGAGGGATGCAACACAGCTGTTCTGGGTGTCTGCAGGGGACTGGTTCTAGGATTCCCCATAACTGCAAAATCTGCAGGGTTTGCATCCTGTGTATAACATGGCGGAGGACCTGCCCATCCCCTGCACAGATCTTCCCATATGCTCTGAATAATCTCTAACCTATCTAAAACACCTTGGACAGTATAAAGGCTATGCAAATGCTTATGATACTGGATTAATCAGGGAATGACGTGAAGGAAAAAAGTATACATCAAGCACAGATGTAATATTTCCCCCAAAGATGTTTGATCTGTTTGTTAGTGGAATATGCAGAACCCGCAGAGATGGAGAACCCAATGCAGAATGGTGGAGTGAAAGCAGCCTGCTTCCCTCAGGGTCCTGTGTAACCCAGAAGCACTGAGGAAAGGAGGCCAGGACCTCCATAAGCTTCAGTCAGGCATCTTCAGCAGCAGAACTGACTAAATAGAAATGCTGAGAAATAACTAAGAAGAGGAGCTTAATGATGAGAGAAGAGTGTGAAACCCTGAGGAAAAGAAGGTGCGTGAGGCGTGGCTTCTACAGTGATGAGCTCAGAGGACAAAGTACAGGGTGGCACTCTGAACTCACACTTGGGATATACACACCCACAACGGCCTGGTTTTCAAAGTGCTCACACCAGAAAGCTCTAGCCTAGTGACGGCAAACTTCTAGAGCTTCCAATGACGCCAAAGTGTCAGCCGTGACGTGTGTGCCACAGGTCTGCTACCACTGCTCTAGCTATGTGTTCCCAATGAGCACAATATTCTCCATAGGAATAAAACTGTCCTTGGAGGCAAAAGCAAATCTCACTACTTATTCTTTGCTCATCCATTCATTCATTCACTCGTTCATTCATTTTTGTAGTGCTGGGGAGGGAACTCAGGGCCTCTGCACTGAGCTATGTCCCCAACTCTCATGTTTTATTTTGAGAAAGTTTCACTGAATCAGTAAGTTGTCCAGGCTGGTTTGATCCTTCTACATCAATCTCCCAGAATATTGATACTATAGACAAGGACCACCATGCATGGCTGTCTTTGATAAGGAAAATAATGTCTAAAAAAACATTTCTTATCAGCACTGCATGAGTGAAGTAACACTGGTCTAGGAGGCAATGATTTTTGGCTGGAGGTAAAACAAAGTTGCTTGAAAAGCCTCTTACAGGGGTCTCGTGCCCGGGTCTGATCCATACCACATACCACATACCACATACCACATACGGGGCTGAATTCCACTGAGTGAATGGAATTTAGGTGTCAAAAATGGATGCTGGAAGTGTCCCTGGTGTGCCTTAAGTCAGGCCTCTAGCACATGGCCTATGGTCACCTCTCTCTGCCTGCATAACTGCCCTACACAGGATTTTTTTTCTTTTTCAAATTCCTTCTTTGGAAATGTCTTTAAAAGCCAGAACTGTATTTAGAAATCCATATTTAAAAATTTCTCTTAATTCCAAAACAGACCTGGGGGAACACAATGGAATGCATTCCTTAACCTCTCTTCCACACGTTCCTCAACCTCTCCTTGGTCTTGCATTTAATTCCATTTTTAATTCCAAGATAGGGAATGTGGAGAGCATCTGTAGATTGTGTAAGAACTGAGTTCTTTGGTAGACGTGACCATGAGGGAGACCGAGTGCACCAAAGGAGGCAGCTTTGTTGGGGAGGCACTAAGCCTGCAATTTGCAAGAGCTGCCAGCAGATGGCAGGTGTTCCTGGCAGAGGAGGCTGACCTGTGCCTCCCAGGCAGCTTCTAGAAAAGCAAGGCATGACTGATGGGAAGGACAGAACTTTGAGAAAAAAAGAGTGAACTTGAGAGAGTTTTAGATCTATGAAGTAAGACCTACAATGCTGACAACATAGTCACTGAAAAGTCATGTCAGTCCCACCAAACACATCACTCTGAATCAATCATCTTCCCAATCCTAAGCAAGTTTAAAAGGACACTTACTTTTTTACAATCTTGTTGCGTTTGGCTTGGGAGAAGGTTTCAAGCTGAAGGGACTCATGAGTGAGAAACGCCACTGCCAAATGGAAATAATTGTTCCAGAGCTGTTTAAAATGAATTGAGTGGGCAAAACGAAAAGGAAAATAACATCAGTAAGAGTCATCACAAAACAGAGCCACACGGTAGAAAGGCACTAACCAGGGACTCAAGAGAAAACCAAAATAAAATCCACAGGACTTTTTGTTCTTTCTCGGGTTTCAATGACTCAGTCCTGAGTGTAGGGTCTCAACATTAAGCCTTTTGAAAATTCAAACATTACATTTTTCTTTTCTTCTGGGATCAAGGAAAAAACCACTGCCAAGACATGTACCTATTTATAGTGGGTGGTTTGGCAGTAAGTATTTAAGGCCCTAACATTCTGCCAAACTTTTGAACTAGTAAAGAGTTCCAAAACCTTTCCCTGTAAAGTAATTGTGGCTCATTAAAAAAATTTAGAACAAGGAAGGTCATCACAGTACTATTTAATGGAACAGAAAAATGAAAATTATCAAAATGTTCTTAGGAAGAATTTGGTAAAATAAGTCATGTCCAGCCATGTAAGGGAGGGACTGTATTCACCAATTTGAAATACCGTGAAAATATTTAGTACCACTGGAAAAAAAAAATCATAGGCTATAGAAAAAGTAAAGAAAGTAGGTGAACAAGTTACTGAAGAATTACATGGCTCAACTCTATTTTGGTGCATATATACACATATACACACATATACATCTCTCTCTAAATAAACATACCGGGTCAGAGAGATAGCTCAGCGGTCTAAAGTTTCTGCTTAGGCAACTGCAGAGATCAGGGTTCAATCCCCAGGACCACATGCTGTGCCAGCCCCAACCCCAGGGCATGCCGAGCCGGCCATAACATAAATTAAAAGTTAAAAAAATAAACAAACATGTAGGTGAATATCAGATCTTTTACTCAAGACTGGCCAGCTTAGAAGCTCTGCAGATGCAAGGGGTTGCTCAGATAGCTAGTGGACTAAAGTGCCTGCTTAGGTAGAGCGCAGCTGCCAGAGTTCGATCCCTAGGATGCCCTGCTCCCCACTCCAACCCTACCCCCACACTGACATGGTGATTGAGACTGGCTGTGGTGGTGCACACCTGTAATCCCAGCACTTGGGAGGCTGAAAACAGAAGGATCACTATGAGTCTGATCTACTAGTGAAATCCTGTACTAATAATAGATATAAAAAAGAAACTTCTGCAGATGCAAACAAAGGCGCATAGCACAGAGAAAGTGCATCATGAACGAAACACTGTGGACTACGAGCACTACAAAAACAGGGACCTGGTGTGTCTTCACCAGGACCACAACAGCATCTCGTACATGGAAGTACTTAGTATTTATGTGTGGGAGGGAAAAAGGAAGGGAGTGAGGGAGGGAAGGAAGATGGAGCTGGTGGTTATCTGTTTCGCAAGGACACTGGGCTTTCCTGTAGGCTACACAGGAGCTGCGTTTGAGCACAACACCATTGGTAGGTAGAAGAAATACCCATACATGGGCCTAGGTGTAGGCATCCATGTTTATGACTATTCATACATCTACACACAGGACCAACCCCCACAAGCGAAGAGCAGAGTGCATGACTACCACAGTACCCCTCCTAGGGCGTCTTGCTTTCTGAGGTTTCAGTGATTTGCAGTCAACTATGGTCTGGACATGCCAGTCTTTATGGTCTTTCAAGAAAGACCACATTCATTAGACTTTTTATTATGTTATGACAGTTGTTCTACTTTATTATCAGTTACTGTTTTTAAACTCTAATTGTATCAGATTTGTAAATTAAAACTTTAGTCTGGGGTTCCAGCCAGCCCCTGACAGTCATGGGACAACCACACTGCAAGGAAGGGAGATGGGTAATTTGTATTTTGGATATTCTTATTTTTTCATTTATTTTTGCAGTGCCAAGACCCAAATCCATGGTTTTGCATGTGCTGGGCAAAGGTTCTATGCTGAGCCACAGCCATTTATAGTCTAGTTTCGGAGATAAGGTCTCGCTAAACTGCCCAGGCCAACCTTGACTTGCAACTCTCCTCCCTCAGCCTCGAGTAGCTGGAGTTCCAGGCATATGCCACTGAAACTGGTTTTGGATGTCCTATTTTTGCTTATCTTACATTTCCTGCTTTACTCTTCTTTTTGTGTGTTATTTGAAAGAAAGAGGACGTAGCCTTATTTTGTTTGGAGGATGACGCAACAGGAGTGTATGCTATAAGACATAAAAAAATAGGAAAAGCTTTTCTATTTGACTTTTTAATGTATTTAGTACAGAATCTGCTAGATCTCACTACATAGATTGGACTCATAGCGATCCTCCTGTTTTCAGCCTCCCAAGTGCTGGGATTACAGGCGTGTACCACCACGCCCAGTCTCAATCAGTCTCAGGGCGCCCCAGGGGTGAGATCGGCAAACACGCCAGGGATCACCAGGGATCTTACCCCAGGCCCTTTGTCTGCCTAAGCAGGCACTGTAATCAGCTGAGCTATCTGGCAGGCCCTAGGAGAAGCTTTTCATTTGACACTGGTGAGAACTGGGGCACCCCTTCTCCAAGTGGAAAGCTCTTTTGCTCTGGCCCAGAGACCCAGGGAGCTCTGGGCAGTTTGCACACTCACCTGAAGTTCAAAGCTTGCCTGGTCCATGAAGGATCTTGTGAGAACCTCAGCAAACTGATTGATGGCACGGAGAAAAACCCTGGGGAGGAAGGCACTGGTAGAGTCGGTGACGCCGCAGCCCTGCAGACAGCTCCCCTCCCTGACCATGTTAGGAATGAAATCAAGCAGGCCGGGGGGACAGTTCAGTGGCATAAGCATTTGCCTGCCAAGTGCAAGATCCTGAGTCTGATCCCCGGCACCAAAAGAAAAAGAAAGGAGACCAAGTTTGACGTAGTGCTCCTGCCTGCAATGCCAGCGCTCTGAGAGGCTGAGCAGGAGGATCACACGTTCAAGTCCAGCCCCGCCAACTTATTGACTTAGTCTAAAATAAGTAAATCCATAAAGGACTGGTGATGCAGCTTAGCATGAAGGCCCTGGGTTCAACCCCTACTGTAGGAAAAAACAAAAAGCAAGCAAACAACTGAGGCCTGGTCAGAAAAAAACCATACAATCTACCAAAAGCAGCCCAGGCATTCTCTTTCTTGAACTGGCTGGAAGAGTGCCCAGACCACAGCACCACTGAGCTCCATGCAGGATGGAGCTTAGGCTACAGGCTGGCACAGTCTCAGGGGGCACTTGCTCTCTGTGACAGTGACTCTCCTATCTGAGCATCTAAGGATTCTGATGTCATTCTTCTCCAATTGCTACATAGCTGAGAAGAGCTTTTCTAACCAGGTAGCAGGACCATGGCAAGTTAGTTAACAGGGCTGAGTGTAATAATGATTTGCATGGTTTGGTTCAGTACAAAACTCCATGCCTCCTTCATATGATACATGTTTGTTTTACTTCACCCTGTTCAGCAGGCAATAGTGATGGGTCAGTAATGGCAAGGCGGGCCTTCCACGGAAGCTGGTTTTAAGAAGGGCACCACATGCCCTGGTGGGGGAAACCTAGGTTGTACATTACCACGACCTAACAGAGATCATGAAAAGAATTCTACGAGGGGATCTCAAAGGCCTGTGGAAAACTAGGGGAGCAATGGAGGAGCAGAAAAGCTTCCACCAGACAGGACACAGAGAAGGAGCTGAGGGGACAGGAGGAAGGCGGACAGCCAGAGACCACGGGAAGGCACCCGCAGGTTGAAGCAGCCACATGAGGGGAGCCGAAGTCATGCTTCCCTGGGAGTGAAGCTCATTTGCTTGGAGCACAGGTAACCCTGTGGGGGATCATAGGAGGGAAGGCTGGGAGAGAGGGACAGCTCTCAAGGTCAGGATGAGGAGGCTATGTACAGCTGCCACAGGATGATACAGGGGACCAGTGTAGGGTCAGTGAAAGAGACCAGATGGCAGAGGCTGGAGAGCTGGGAGGGACAACCCCGAAACCCCAGGTGAGATGCAGATCGTGGGTGCCTGCCGTAGGCACAGCAGAGTGGGGTGACGCTTGCTTTACAGAGGGTGGGTCTGAAGCAGGGTTAAAGCCCCAACAGCGCCTCCCAAAGGGCGCGCCGCAGAGTGCAGCGCTCAGCGTCTGGGCCTCTGGGCCGGCTCCTGCCCCCGCACCTGCTCTGCGTCATGTTCATGACCATCCAGTCTCTGGCGTAGACATTCTTCCCAATCAGATCCTTAAACATGATAAACGTCTCCATGAGGAAGTCCTGTGGAAAACGGAAGAGGCATGGTGGAGAAAATGAGTCAGTCACGGCCTTTCTTCCAGTGGGTGGACAGAAGGACCCTGGAACAGATGGGACGCACTCCTGGTCCCACAGTGACCGACCAGGTTTTTGGAGAACAGAATGCATGCCTATAGCAAATGGTCACAGCTTGTAGTGTTCACATCATGAGACACTACAAGGAAAATGAATGCAAAAAAAAATTCATATTTTACCAACGGTACAACTAAGTCTGGTAGAAACTAAAGATGCACTGAAGGTCACAGAAACCAGGTAGCTGGGGAGCTCGACTAAGCACTGGGGCTCTGGACACCAAGCGTGTCGCCCTTCTGTCTAGTTTTTATCTGCCAGGCACTGCGTAAACACAGCTCCTGAATGCCTTCAAGTGCTGGGCTGTGGGCACGCACCACTGCGCCTGGCTCGGAATGCACTTCCATTCAGGAGCCAGCCATGAGCCTTTCCCACTAGGGCCCCAAATCTGGCCAGCCTTCTCCTCACAGTTCTACCCCACAAAGGACCTCATGCAGTGACCAGCACACGGCACGAGGGAGGCAGGAAGCCTCCAGGGGCTGACCTGTTGATCTGGGGGTCAGTCTGTTAACTTCCTGCACTTTGGATGCTCGGGGACACTAGGAGGAGAACAAATCTGGCCAGAAAATCTGTGTCCCCCCCCCGCCCCACGTCCTTCAGGTTCCAGGGCATGGTGACCAGCCCATAACTTCGTTCTGAAGTCACAGACATTTTCCGAGCACTTACAACTAGTACAGCACACGTTTGACGTGCTCACCCATTACTCAGCCTTCACGTTTCTTTCCTTCAGATCAATGATCTGCCTCTGACACTGACTGCGCTGGACCGATGCTCTAAGCTGAGGGGCAGCTCCTGAAGCAGAGCATCAGGCGTCGCCTGTTACCCAGCACCACCGCCACCAATAGGTCGCCCATCATTTCATCTTAGAAGCTGATAACAATAAAATCAGTACACACTCCATGCTGAAGGCAAGGACAGCCACTTTTCACATTTTTAAAAAAATGTATTTAGAACAGGGTCTACAGGGTCTCACTCCACAGACTGGACTCGTAGCGATCCTGTTTTCAGCCTCCCAAGCACTGGGATTACAGGCACGTGCCACCACACCTGTCTCAGTAGATCTCCACACTCTGGGATTGAACTCCCAGGCGCCCGCATCTGCCTAAGCAGGTGCTTTAGTCCACTGAGCTATCTGGCCGGCCCTAAAGCTAGCCCTTTTCCACGCATGGAATTTAATCAGCACACATTAACCAGCAAACTAGGTACTGCATTACAGACAAGGAAACCTAAGTTATGTGAGACTAAACAACTTGCTCTAAATGTCCTTCAAGGAAGTAGAAGCGTCCAAATTCAAAGCTGGGTTCTGATCTGCCACCCAGCCGGGTGGAGGAGGAAACGCAGCTGCCCTTGACCTCCACCTCTTTTCTGCCTCCAACCCTGACTCCCTCCCAGCAGGCACCTGCAGACACATCCACCCACGGCTCTGCTCACCACACCACGCTGCCTGCAGTATGAGGCTCCCCCGCCAAACTATGACAACAGACAGTGCTCCTGCCAGTTCCTTGACTGTGCATCTCTTGGCCATCACCCAAAAAATACAAAATGAACAAAAGGACGCGAGTAGGCAAGCAGTTCTATATCCTTGGGTTCAACGGCCACGTGCTCTTCATAAAATACACAAAGAAAATCTAGTGCATAAAGAACAAGGCTAGCATCATGTGGCCATAGCTTGCTCAGCCAGCCCCATGTCCAGGCCACCATGCTGCAAGGTCAGATGACACCTTCTTCATGGACAGCTCAGCTCTACTAACAATTCCCCAGAGCTGCAGCCAGGGGCCTACCACAAGAATGACTTTGCAGCTGAGACAACCAGTGCTCCTTCACATGTGACTCTAGCTCTTCTCAGAGCAGGATCTCCTGAATGGTCCTAAAGAAGGGCTTTCTCTAAATGCATGGGACTTCTGGAGTGTGCCAGGACCACATAGTACACTTACTGGATCCTTCCTCAAACCCTATCAAGCACAGAAAGTAAGACTCGACGCTCCGTAACTGCTGTGGATCTAGCCCCGTGGCACTGCAGATGTGTAGGAAGAGAACCGTGGACTGGAACACTGCGCTTCAGTTGCTGCTGCTGTTGTTTTTAAATGAACTTTAAGGAGTGTTCAGACTATCAGAACCCAGGGCCGGCAACTTACAGTGACATCCTGCCTGGTTTTGAAAGTGCTGATGTAGTGGCTGTAGTGGCTGTCGTCCATCTGGCGTAGGATGGCGATCATGCAGGCCACAAAGCTGCCCTGGGAAGGAAGGCAGGAACACAGATCAAGGCTCCACCAACAGACATGACCAAGACGTGGGTGCCAGGTACTCTGGTTCCCTCCCCCACTCACTGAGCTCTGAGTTTTGTGTTAAGGCAGAGTTTAGTATAGACATTCATGAAGAATTGCCTACAACACATCACCTCAACAAATTTGAATGTGGTGAGTGGACAGCTAGCATAGAAACAACAGGTCCAGGTGAAGCACCCCTAATTTGAAAACCTGGAATCCAATAGGCACAACTAACATGAAGACAATACTATGCAATACAACAAACACTGTGAACTTCATATTATTTTGTTTAGTGAAACTCTGTATTACTTGCAATTTTTCTGTTTTAATACTATTTTGTAGACTTAAAAAAGAAAAAAAAAAATGAAAGCAAACCTGGAACCCAAAGTATTCTAAGTAATATAAATTTTGGAGCACTGCAGATTATGGATTTTTGTTTGTTTTCGTGATGCTGAACTAGTAAAGTCTGCACACAGTCATCAACCCAGAAATCTCCAAAATTTGAAACACTCTGGTGCCAAGGATTTTCAACACGGGTTATTCAAGCTGTAGGGATGCCGAGTCAATGGGTGGGAGGTGGATGGAGGTGATACCAGCCCTGACACTTGAATGCCGTTATGTCAACTCTGCAGCCCTTGCTCCAGACAATGCGCCCCAGACTTGATAAAAAAGCCAATACCCTGATGATTACCATGGTTTGTACATGCAAGGTTCTGACAGGTCACTGCAAACAAGCCACGTGCTGACGTGCAGCCAGAAGTGAGGGCCCAATGGCTCCGCCATCCAGGTCCATGCAGATGTGGAAACGCCACACATTCAAACAAGTCTGACACGGAACACACGAATGTCCAGCCACTACAGAGAGGGACTAGCTTCCTTTTTCTTTAATTTTAAAAAATATTTTATTTATTTATTTGGTACAAGGTCTCACTACACAGTTTGGACTCGCAGTGACCCTCCTATCTCAGCCTTCCCAGTGCTAGGATTACAGTCATGTACCATGAGGTCCAGTTTTGGGGTTGGCACATTGTGCCCAGAGTTCCAGGGTTAGCACAGCATGTGGTACCAGGGACCAGGGATTGAACCCTGGTCCTTGCACTTGCCAGGCAGGTCCTTAGACCACTGAACTATCTCTTCAACGCTGTTTTCCTAAACACAAAAACCATGCAAGGCTGCCTGTGTGCTCCCCTCTCCTAATGAGTGTCTGCCTTACACTTCTGTTGCTTAAAAAAAAAAAAAAAATGCTTATTATAAGGCAACGTAAACTTACTGTGCTGAAGCTTTGGATATGTGCTGCATGTTGTCACTGTTGGCATTTGCACCTAATATTTTATGTTCTTCAGGCCCTTGTCCCCTCTGGATATGGAATTTAATCTCACTTTAGGTTAACTTGCATTTCTGGTTTTTCTTTACCACATATTTTTCTCATTTGGCTTTTTGCTCACATTCTTCATTCATTTTTCTATTAAATGACATCTTTTTCTTAGTGTTTTGTATATTAAGCATCCTTTCCAAATATCATTGTGTATTTTTGAGACAGGGTCTCACTGTGTAGCTCAGGTTGGCCTTGAACTCTTGATCATCCTGCCTCCACCTGCTGAGTGATGGGATTACAGGTGAGACTGTTAGGTACCTGCTACCTGTTCACGTATATGATGGGGCTTTTTTTTTTTTGTCTTTTTGAGACAGGGTCTTGCTATGCAGCTCAGGCTGGCCTTGAGCTCACTTTTGTAGCCCAGGCTGGTCTTGAACTCACACCAATCCTCCTGCCTCAGCCTCCCAAGTACAGGCATGCACCATCACACCTGGCTTTGTGTGTGTGTGTGTGAGATTGGACTACTGGCCACTTGCCGCATGTTATAATTTTTACAGTTTGGAGCTAGAGCTATATATTTTAACTTGCACATGTGTTTTGCCATGTAGGGGATTAAGTTCTTTATTTAGTAAAATACAACTGTTTTGCCCTTTTCATTTCTCTGAAACTCACTAATTTTTTTTTTCTTTATAGTACTGGGTATGTAACCCAATGAACCTTCATAGAGTTCTAAGTCAGGATCTAAGTTACTCAGCTGCCCAGGGTGGGCTTGAGCTTCTTGCCTCAGCCTCCCAGAGTGCTTGTATCACAGGCACGAACTCCACTGCCTAAGAATCCCATTTCCTGTAAGGTCAGCTATATTTTCATTGACATTTATTTTGAAGGGATAACGGAAGTCAATAAAAGTTTTCCAAAATTTACTAAGGTAGGGCGGGGGAGATAGCTTGGTAGAATAAACACTTGCCTGACAAGCGCTAGGGCCTGAGTTCAATCACCAATCCCCCTCCCCCCAAACAAATTACTAACGGTAAAGAACTGTTCACAAAGTCAAATCTATTTTTCAATTCCCTCGATCCATTCTATACAGGTATGGTATTGCACGAATTCAATATTATTTAATTATTATTTTCCAGTCTGACAAGTAAGCCCTTCAGCACGGTTTCTACTTGGCAAGTCATTACCTGAATCTCAAGCCTTGCTTTCTGCATGGCTGAGTATCAAATCCACAGTTCACACAACACAGGGAAGGACTCTACCAACTGAGCGACATCTGCGGACATCAGTCCTATTTATTCTTACTCTCATATATTTGGGACTCAGTTAAACACAAGTTTTCTTTGCAATGTCTATGTAGATACCAGTGATACATACAAAGGCCCCTGACTATTGCCTGTTGAAAAATCAGCTAGCTTAAGAAATTCTTCATTAGTTTTATGAAAATTTCAGTTTTTATGAAATCTGAGTTTCCTCATACTGCTGGCCACTTCAGACAAAAAAAAAAAAAGATAATTATGATCACATGGCTCCTTTACCAAGTTATATTTAGCATGGTTCTTACTAAATTGTTTAATTATAAAAAATGGAAAGCAAAGGTGTTGATATTGAACCACTAAGTATTATGATTCCTTGTGATTTTATGTTAAATACATTTCCACCTCTTATTTATTGACTTGAAATATATGCTATACTAGTTTGGTATCTATGGACAGAATCATTAGGCTTATTTCCTTTTATTGAATTAAAACATTTTGTTGATGTATTCTCTAACATTTAGCTACTCTTGAACAACTAGAATAAACCGCACAAAACTTTACATTCTTTTGGTGTATTTGTCTTTTTGATGGTGCTTGTGTCTTTTCGTCTGAGTAGGCCTCACTCTTTTCTTTATTCAGGGCCCCCGAACGTCAGCCTCCTCGAGTACTGGGATTTCAAGGTGAGCACCACCCTGCCTTACAGTTTATCTTTTTTCTATGAACATGAAGGATCTCATGGTTCTTCTGAGAGAACACACATGACAGAGACTAGGAAACCCATGTCAGACCTTCATCTGCTCAAGAACACACCCAGTACCCCGTGAGGCGAGGGTGCACGTGGAGTGAGGCTTGAACCCTGGGGTCCCTGGGCACATGGGACAGAGAGGCAGTGGGAGCTGCAGGGACAGACACTCACAATGTGGGGAGACTGCCGGCTCATCCCTATCACCGTGCGGTTGATCCTTCTTAGCAGTCGCTCCATGATCAGCTGGATGTGTGCTGCCGTGGGACCCTGAGGGAAAACACAGGGTGTCAGGTGGTTTCCTGACTCAGTTTCCCTTCTCCCATGGGAACCTGAGACAGAGGAAATCTCCTTGTAGATCCCATTCTGCTTTTCCCTATGAAGCTATCTCTTCTTCAAAAGGGAAAATGGCATCTTGAAACAATATCTAACTTTGTGATGAAAATCAGTTCAGAATAATCACCTAAGTCATTGAAAAGGTGAACGTGGATGTACAGGAATGAAATCACTGGCCCCTAACATGTGGACAGCTCAATTTTTCTGGGAGCTCTCTGTGGACACAGATGGTTGGAGGGAAGCCAAGGAGCGTGAGGCACTCAGCTGTGGGGCGAGGAGAACACAGCCATTAGGCCACCAGGCATACACACCAGGCGCACATGTGGAAGGAAAAAACACAACTACGAGTTCTTATCACCCGTGGAGGTGAAAGATTAAAAGAGAAATTCAAGCCAAGAGGGTTTGTTATGAAGTGAATATTTGTGTTCCTTTCAAATACTTACCTTGAAGCTCTAAGGTCCAATGGTATTAGGGGTTGGGGACTTTGGGAGGCAGGAGGGCAGTGAGCCTGGTGTGATGGGATTAGTGCCCTTATTAGAAGGGACACAAAGCTCGTAGTGTCTCTTGTGATGTGCTGCACATCTGTGAGCCCAGCATTTAGGAGGTTAAGACAGGAGGTTTTCAAGTTCAAGGCTAGGCTGGGCAACTTAGCAAGACTCTGTCTCAAACAGCAAAAAAGGGACAGAGATGTAGCTCAGTGTGAGAGCCCTGATTCAAGCACCAGTCTCTCTCTTTCAAACACACACACACACACACACACACACACACACACACACACACACAAGTGTAGGCTACCACTTATAGTCATGTGCACGGAGGAACAGATCATGGCTGGGCCATGACTTCATGCTTCCAGCTTCCTGAGTGGTGAAGCTTAATTTGTGACTTTCAGCCATTATTCAACTCCAGGGAGCTTTAGTGTTTTAGAGTTTCAAAAAGACGGTAATTACTATTTTCTTACACATTCACTGGGCCAGTGGTGAAAACAACACTTAATAAGTGCGCATTCCTTTTTCTTTCTTGTTAGACTTTACTCAATTGAAAATTATACACATTCAACTTGAGCTTTTCGAGAGTCTTTATCCATTTTTGCTTCACAACAGGTACTTCAAAAATTCTTGCTTAACCACTGGTTCTATAATTTTTCCTTAATATTGTTTTTATTTCAATATATTTAACTGGTGAAAGCATACATAGTCAATGTGCATGTAACAATATGCAGATATTATATGACAATTACAACCATCAAATTAGCCTATGCATCACACTCACACTGTGCAGCACATCCACAGAACTTGTTCATTTTATAACTGGGTTGTTGCGCATTTTCTGCCAGCCTCTGCACCCCACTCCTGGTAACTATTATTCTAGTCTTTGCTTTTGCGAATTTAACTTCCTTCTTCAGCTCCAGGAACTTAACCTAAGCTTTCCTATTGAGCCACACCCCAAACTTTTTTAATTTCCAATTTGAGACAAGGTCCTTAAGTCACTAAGTTCACCAAGTGGGACTTGATCTTATGATCCCCGCCTCAGCACTCTAGGAGGTGTACAGCAACAAAGCTGCCTTGCACAGGCCACTGCTAAAGAATCTTTCTATGTGGGGAGAAGGCTGGGAGCAATGTCACAGACTCTTCACAGCAGTGGAAGAGAGGTGTCGTCATCCAGAACACTTCCCACACAGTAGAGAACAGGAAGCCGAGGCACCGAGATCCTCCTAAGATAAATTCCTGCCAAGTGCTCACAGTGGGACTAGACACCAAATACCCTGATTCCTATGTCTCAAATGAGCTTTGGATCCCAGATGTGTGTTTTCTAGAACACTGAAACCCTGGCTAAGACACTGTTCTTAACACAATGCAGCCACCTTTACATGGCATGGAACTTGATTCTATTTTAAATAATTACTAAGTCATAAAAATGGTATGCTTGTACCACAACTGGTCACCAGAGGGAGAAGCCCGTGGCCACTTTCCTGTGAGCTGTGCCCAACCTCACTCTTCCGTGCCCTGTGATTATGGAGCCCGTGAGACCTGAGGACTGTACGAAACCTTCCTCATCGAGGGGCGCTCAGCCTCCTGAATGAGAATCCCTGCACAAACACGACACACACCAGTGGCCACACTCAAGGGGCGCAACTCGAGGACAGCAGCCCCTACCTTACCTCACGCACTCCCTCTGACACCTTACCAGCCCTTGGGTGAGAAAGAGCTGCTTCTGACACTGCAGCCAATGGCCCCCTGGGTCTTTACCTTACACAAAGCCTGTCCTGTCCGCCTACATTTTTTTTTTCTCCTTGTCACATTTATTTGCTGGAAAGTCCTCCCTTAGGGATTAAATCCCAACCAAAATACTGCTTGGGAAAATTGTATTCCAGTTTATAAGTACAGTTCTAGAAACACATTTATACAAACAAACAAAAGGGTGAAGGATGGGTGCTCATGAATAAATATCAAAGGCTATAAAAGGTAAGGATGCCACAGGCGCTGTGTTCTGCAGTGGGGCGAGGTCAGGCCTGGGGTCCTCCTGTGCTTCCCAGGCTCAGGAGGGGTTGGCAGGAACAGCAGAGAAACACCGGGGAAAGGAGGAGCAAGGAACAGAAATGAGGGGCCGAAGTGCTGGCCCAGGAGAGGTTAGCTCTGAGCATAGGCACAATCAAAGCATCACCTCCTGTCCTGCAGGAGCCCTATGGCCTGCAGCCACCACGGGGGTGGCTTGGGGCAAGAAGTTTTCTTCTGAGCCCCGAACTTCAATGGCAATCATTCTGCTCCGTCCTCCAGCCTCTCCTGTGGGCCTGCTAGGCCCATGGGCGGTGCTATGTGTAGAACATGGGAAATCCAGGCAGGCTCGGCCCTGTATTTTTAGGAGGCCTTGGGTTCTGGGTCACAGAGGAGATGTAAGATAAGGAAGCATCGCTTCCACCAGGATCCGGAGCAGCAGGGTCAGAGAGAACAGAGCAACAGATTTGCTTGGAAGCGTGCAAGCTTACGCCAGCCCCCGACAAGACAGCATGGGGCAGAGGCTTCTGCAGAAAACCAAACCTTCTAGGGGCTCTGCAGAGCTTGTGGACTTCTCACGCTTGTGGGGATTTCGGCAGTGGCCAAGAGAGGCCCCCAAAGGGCTCCAGCAGCAAGTCGACTTCGCTGAGACCCACACTTGCACAGGAGGTGCTGGCCCCTCCAGGGCCCTCTAAAGCAAGCACAGCTTCCACCCAGTACTTGGGCTATAGGTGGACGAGACCAGGAAGGCCTCAGAGTCCCTTCTCCCCAGGGTGAAGGGACCAGCAGAGCCCTGCACCGCGCTGCACCGGGGATGATACCACTCACCACATCCTTCCTGTCCAGCACCTCCAGGATGCTGCTGAGAAGCTGCGAGCTGGCCTCGTGGTCAGGCTTGCTCGAGTGGTCGTCCAGCTGGCCGCTGAGCTGGTCCGTCAGCAGGGGCAGCAGCACCTCTCTGCACTCTGAGGAGGAAATGCAGCAGCACATGAGAAGGGCCCACTCCTCCCGAGACTCTCCCCAGCTGCGCAGAGCTCCCCAGCCCCAGCCCTGAGAGGTGAGGACCCTGCAGGCCAGAGGAGCCCGTGGTTCTAGACTTGGAACTTTAACCTCACCCCTGGTTTACAGACTCAGAAAGACCCTTCCTGCATGTGAATGTCAGCACAATGTTAACTTTTAAATTATTTTGGGGCATTGCTGGGGATTAAACCTGGGGTCCCTCGGAAACTATTTAACCATTTCTCCAGACTTTTTCTTTTTGGGATTAAACCCAGGGCCTCTTGCTTACATGCTACCAGGGAGCTATATCCCAGCTCCTCTCTTGCTTTTTAATATGACAACCTAATATGTGAATGCGGAGTCCTACGACACCAACAATACTAAGCGAGGGAGCTACACCTTCTCACGTTCCTTCCTACTAGATGGGGAGAAGTTACTGATTCCTGTGATTCCAGAGCCGCCCTAGGCCACGGCTCTGGTCCTGCTCTGGCAGAGGAGGAGCTTACGGAAGCAGGGACAGCACATCATGCCTTCCTTCTGCACTCTTTATAGAGACCACACGCTGTTCTCTGGACAGTACAGAAACGCCTACTCACTGACCCTCCTTCCTCTAATCGGAATCAGTGCAGCCAGGCACAGCAATGTGCTCCTGTCACCCTCATCCTCCAAGAGGCTGGGGCAGGAGGATCGCCAGTTCAAGCTCAGCCTGGGCAACTTAGCAAGATTTTGTCTTAAATACACAGGGGGGTGGGGGGAGGTAGGCATATAAGTAGTAAAGGCCCTGGGATTAGCCCCTAGTACTATATAACAAACAAATTATTTACTGTGAAAGTGCTCTTGCATTGTCTCCATTATCTTCTCTGCATCCATGGAAGTGAAACTTATCATGCATATGAGGACATTTAAGATTTCTTTTTCTCCTCAATAGCATCTACTAGCTTGGTCAACACTACCTCCAACCATGTCTTAGGAACATTTGAAATTTTAAGCACAAAGTAACAGGGTCAGAATACACAGAACCAAGCCAAGGCTATGGACACCCTCTCCATCAGGCCCTCCCTCGTGGAGAGACCTCAAGGTGGCACCTTGCCCAACTCACCAAGGGCACGGCTCAGAGGGCTCTCTCACCCTCAAGGGTGGCTGTGGAGGCCTGTGATACACACTGAACATGAGGCCTACCCCAGTACTCTGGACCTGGCTACAGGAGCTCCACAAGCAGTCCCCAGTGTTGTGAGCAAGCTCCCTGTACAGGACCTCCTCCACGCAGCAGGTCGGGGCAGGAGTGCGCCCGCTCAGACCTGGTGGCTGTCTGCTCCACTCTAGCTCCAAAAAGAAACCTCACTACAGTAACAGTGTGAGAGTACAGAGTAGGAGATTTCTCTTTGTGCCCCGTGCCAGTGGAATACAGGTAACCTGGCCTCCTTCACCGGCAAAGCCCCGATGGAGAGGGTGGGCCAGTATCCATGTAAATATATCCATGTGACACCACTGAACACAGATTTGTCAAGAGCATCCGCAATCAGCACCCCGGGTGCATGAGAGGTTCAGACACAGCACCTCATCTCTGCCTGCCCTGGTTCCTGGTCAGAGAGCTCATGAACTAAGTACAGGTCAAAGAAAGTGAATCTGCTTGAGTCATCTGTCTTACTTGCTTGCCACTTTCTGGAGATCTTTTTCTGAGAACAAAGTTCTCTAATTAATGCTGCGGAGGTCAAATTTCAACACACAACTTTGTCCGTTGTATAAATGCAAGAAATACTAAACAGGCTTAAGTTTCTTAAAACTAGTGCCTCATGGCTTGGGGAGATAGCTTGGCAGTCTAAGTGCCTGCCTGGCAAGCGCAAGGACCTGAGTTTGATCCCCGGTATCATGCCATGCACCAGTACACTGGCCACTAAAACCAGGTGGGGTGGCACATGCCTGTAATCCTAGCACTGGGTAGGCTGAGACAGGAGGATCACTACAAGTCTAAGCTGTGTAGTGAGATCCTATAACAAATAAATAAGATTAAAAAAACAAAAACAAAAGCAAAACCAGTGTCTCAGAGGTCCCCAAGTTCTGAAAAAGTGGCAGGGACACTATTGAGAGCTGAGTGCTGTAGAAATAATAGAGGCATGCTGGGAAACAGTCGTTTCCGGTGGAAACTCACCCGACTGCTGGAAAAGGCTGCTCTCTACTATCTTGGTCATGCAGCTAAGCTTCTGCCGCACTAACTGGTTGTCTGGGATGCTCTGGATGAACTTGCAGAAGAGCACACTGGGAGAGAAAGCCCAGGGTCAGCGTTCTCATCCTGCCAAGCCAAAGGCTCCTCACAAATATTCCTCCTCCACTGTGAGATCTGGGCGTGGAGAAGTTCACCTGGAAAACTCAAAGGGCCCCAGGCCCGAGAAGGTCCCTAGGGCCACATGCCTGCTCTCCAGAAGGAAACACACCCACATCCTCCACAGCCTTCCGGGCAAGCACAGCGCTGGGCTTCCACCAGTGGCCCTTTCTGGCCAGCTCCACCCCAAGGCGCACTGCAGCCTGACTTCGCATTCCTGGGTAGGTGGTGCTGGGGTGGAAGTGCATTATTATGTACTTTCCTCTGGAGCTAATTTTATGTCTGCACATCTTACTTCCCCAGAGAAAGAGCACACTTCTCTCAAGGGTGGGCTCTGTGTGTTCTCTCATACCTTCCACAGAACACAGCACGGAAAGGGCTCAGTTACTACTTGCTAGTGGGACAGCAGCCTGAACAGGGCCCAGGCCCAGACCTCCTGCTCCCAGCAAGCAGGGCATCCCCACAGTTAGAGCTGGAAACAAATGGTTTTGTGCCACTTACCTGAGCTCAGTGGGATCAAACACAAGTTTGACATCGTTAATGATGCTAGGGAGGTACTTCAAAGCTGCCCCCTGGGGGAAAAACACCAGAGGCAAATTCAGTTTCCGAGCAAGACAGATACAGAGCTTACTGCTTGAGCCCAGGAAGACAGGGCTGCGCTGAGGTCCTGGAATAGAGAACTGGACACAGCCGCGCTCACGGCACAGAGGAAAGCTCGTGTTGCTAAACACCGCCTCCAGAAACCTTTCTCCTGAAAGTGGAGGAGACAAAGGCCCTTATCCTCCCAGTAAGTAGGCATTAATCCATTTCGATAATGCTGTATTTCATAGTCATTTGCAATTATTTTTCTAAGGAGGTAAATTTGTGAAGCATAGTTACATAAAGAACGAGGGATTGATGGTAAAGGTGAGAGTGGAGGCTTTGGGGATTACGTATTTCACGTTTTCACAAATTGCTGCTGCTGAAGACACTGGTAACTGCACATTGGGGAAAAATGAGATCAACTGAAACTAGAAGATGATCCCGCGTTCCAGCACGGCTACGGTTTGGTAGAAGCAGAGGTCCAGAATCAGTTACGGCATCTGCATAGGTAGCTTATCTTCTGCACACTGCCGTCACACATACAAATGTACCTAAGTTGCAATGTGGGCTTGATTCTTCACACGCCGCTAAGCTCTACTAAGACACGCAGGCTTCCCACGAAGCACGATCCACTCTGTCCCTCTCTGACCTCGGCAGTCTAAGTCCTTCTAAACACCTTTACCCTCAGCCTTAACCGCGTTACCCAGGGGGACACCACGCTGACCTTGATCTTGACAGCTTCCTCCAGGGGTCTGTCCATTAACATGTTGAAGGAGAGGAATAACTGGCGGATTGAGTTATTAAATTCATCTCCATCTTCACTCTGGCCATAAAATCTTAAAAACAAGAGAAGTCATCAGAGCTTGCTTGCTTTCTTTCTCTTTTTCTTTCTTTCTGCCTTTCTATTGTAAAGAGAATAAAAATTTTAAAACAGTAAACACAATATAGAATTTCAAAACTAAGTGATAGGAAAACAATGGCTGTTTTCAAAGTAGTTGTTTTCAAACTACTATCTTCAATGTAGTTGTCCAGATTACCAGACCTAAGCATGCAAAATTGGTAAAAAAGAAAAAAAAAAAAAAGAAAGAAAAAAGCATTATAACCAAGTTTTTCCATCTTTAGAAGAAATTTTAAAAGATTTGTGGCCTAAAAAACCAAAACATCAATACTGGAGGTCAGTGCCTCCTGGGCGGCACTTCCTACTGTGTAGAGGCATCTCACGGGGCCTGCCAAGGTGGTTTCCAGGGCACCAGGGTCCATGGCAATAGTTACAACACACTACCTCTTAGAGAAGAGCAGAGTGGGATCCCTAAGCAAGGCCCTGACATGGGGCTCTCCTGAAGATCAGTGATGGTCAGCCCACTTGTAAGAGCTTTCCAGAAGTGGCTTGGGAGGTCCCAAGCAGAGGGATGCATTCGTCCCCAGTGGTTTATGGGCATTTCAGACAGGAGAGAGGACTTCAGAAAACTGCAGTACCCGATGCAGTGGGTGAGCTCTGGATCTCCACCCTCTTGGCTCAGCAGCAGAAGATCCAATGTGTAAGCCCTCCCTTGCCCCAGCAAACATCCCATCTTTCCTCCTCAGCATCCTCCTTCCTTCTACCTCCACAGCCCCACGCGTGTAACCCTAGGAGACTTGAGCAAGAGGATTAGAACGTAGGGCCAGCCTGGGCAATCCAGTGAGTCAGCACTTATGATCTTATGGGCTGAGGCTTCTGACAAGGGGTACAGAAACTCCTCAATCCAGAAGGGCTCTGATCACCCTTGGCCCACGGAAGTGGCCAACGTTCATTCTACTCGCTTCTGATGCCATCTCTTCCACCGGAGAGCCTTCTGTGCAGACACAGACTGGCCTGAAGCTCCTACTCCTCCTCGTAGTATGAGCCCATTTACTCAAACCGTGATTCCTTTCATCACACAGAAATCAGAAGGCCTTAGGCCTATTTGCACAAACAGCAAAGTGCCCATGAGTAGTGTGTGTGTCTACACACTGGGTGGATGTGTGTGTCTACACATCCAATGGTCAACAACAGGGTAGTGAAATCACAGCTTTATACTCAAACACAAACACACATATTCATGCATAAGCAATTTAAATTAGTCTCTTTCATTTATCTACACACCATGAGCTTCCCTAATATGAAGATCCAAAATCCAAAATGCTGTAAAATGCAAAACTTTTTGAGCACTAACATGCGACCACAAGAGAATTCCACACCTGACTCCCTGTGATAGCTTCAGTGAAAAAAGACACTAAGCATATGGTACAGAATGCCTTCAGATCACATGCATAAGAAGTACATGAACCTACATTGATTCTGTTATATTTGGATCTCATCCCCAAGTATCATTTAAAACCCAGAAGTGGTTCTAGTCCCACGCGTTCTGAATGAGGAACATTCTACCCACACCTTTTATGGTAACCACAGAACGTGAGCTCTCCTAAGAAAATTATCCCACCAGAAGGGGACTGGTACTGCTCAATTCACTCACTTGCCAGAACTAGAAAAGAACTTCGTTTGGAAGTTTTAGAGCACCTCATAATTTAGCTGCAAGAGAAGCCATCTGATGTCCTGCGGGCGCTTAGTATTCCAAGTTTCAGCAAACAGTACCACTTCCTGCCTCACCCCTGAGGCTGTCAGTCGGTGGCCCTTGCCTCTCTGGTGCTGCCTGCCCCCATCAAATCCACCAGCCACTCCCATCCCCCATTCTCCCATCTGCACCTCAGGCAGAATGACCACACTGACAACTGACTGGCCAGGGCTCAGGAAGTGGCCCCTGGCTTTCACTCCAAGCCCTCCATAATCCCTTTCCACATAAGAGAGGAGATGATCACTTGGAAAATAAACCAGATAGTACTGCTTTTCAATGGAAGCCTCTCAATGCCTCCCACCACACTGGGAATCAAATCCACGCTCCTTACTGGCCATAGGAAGCTGCCTCTCTTGAGCTGTCCTTACCCACAGAAGGCTTCCAGCAGGAAGCACATTTACTACCACCACCGCCAAACCCCCCCCCTCCCCCGACATCCCTCTGTTCTGCTGCCCCGACTCCTCAGAACTCTACTGACACGCAAGGATCCCACATGGACCTTCTGCACAGGGCCCACCGCCTGCCACCATCCTGGGCACTGACCAGCTGCTGAGAGAGCCGCATACAAACATGAACAGCAAGGGAAACTACGTGGCAAGGACAAGGACAGGACCAAACCACAGTGACCATTACCTCAGGTACAGCACTCGAGACTGGATGATGAACCTGAACAAGTACTTCAAGGCTTTCAAAGCGGCGAAAAGCAGTTCTGTCTTGGTGGAGTCGTCTGCATTAGCCACATAAAAATTCAGTACCTTGGAGAGTTTCCTTGGGGGAAAAAAAAAAAAAAAAAAAAGAATCAAGCCAATGGGTAGCCTGGTTCCTGGAGGAAGGGATGCCTGCACAGGCCATAGGAGGCACACCAGGAAGTGGGAGTCACAGCGCTCACTATACTTGGTAGACCATGCCCTGAACAGGCAAACTAACTCTTCTGCCATTTAGTTTCCTCATCCACAGTGTAGGTTTGCAACCTGCCTTCTGTAAGCAGAAGTGCGAAGTTTTCTCCTCAAAAGTAAGGACCAAGCAATAAAAGAGTTGACAGGTTTCAAGCGTAAGGATATTTTAATCTCTGGCACATGAGACAGACATCTGCAGATGCTCCTGGGGAGCAGAGCTGATGAGAGCATAGGAGTCCCCTCCAAATCTAACCCCCTCTTCTGTTCTGCCCTAGCTTTGGGATCCACACAGTGTCAGATGGGAACGTCGCTGGGTGTTGGGAGCAGAGCTCAATCTGACTCTCCAAGACACGCACGGTTCTGAACACATCCACAGACAGACAACCACGTCTGGGACTTTAGACTTGCTCTTCGTGTCTTTCCAGTTTGTGGACTGGGGATGGTCTTGATCTTGTGGTAACTCAGACCTCAAAATAGTTTGAGCTTTCCTTCTGCGAATCTCTGAGCCTTTCAGGAATTAGCACAGAATCCAAAGGAAAGAAGTAGAACGAAGGCTGATTGTTACTAGCTGGGGGGTCCCATTTGGCTTACTGTAGCCAGGATGCATAGCTCACAAGACTGAACCTGTAACTGCAGCCAACTTGGAAAGCGAGGCTGATGACTGGGAAGATCTCCACTGCTGGTGTAACCCAACCAGTGGGCATCACAGCTACGACTATGGTGGTGACTATGCCACATGACTCTTCCTTTACGTAACCCATGTTTCTGTTCCATCATGCTAGTTCAGCTTAGGAAAGAACACCAGGGATTAATTACCTGATTTGACACATGAGCCAGAAGCAATCATCAAGAATCATTGTCCAAAAGACTTTACCTGCTCTGGCTACACTCCTTCCCTATTTATTGCATTGGCCTGAACCTTGACTGCATGCAAGCAGGTGGGGGTGACAGGCCACCTGCACCCTGGCAACCAGAGTACTCTATGGAGAACCGCAGTGAACATCAGCTGTTTTCTTTACTCAAAGTTTCACAAACCAAACACAGAAAAGACTGCACTACAAGAAAAAGAAAAATCTCACATCTCATGAATAACTGATTCCATATAGTGCTAGTGGAATAGGGTTGAGAACACAGCCTGTTTTTCCGTTAGACCTGGTTCTGCTTACTTCTGTTTGACCCCACTGGTGCCACATGCTGGTGCCACGGACCTCCAATTCCTACCTACGAAGCTGAATTTGGTGTTTGGCCATCTGTCCTGATTCTGCTCCTAACTGGCTACAATCACCACTTTCCAGGACTGTGGGAGAGGTCCTACCTCTGCTAGAAGGAAGGGCCAGAACCAGACAGCTTTTGCTGAGGTTAGACTATTTAGCAGGTTCTGCACTCAAAGCCACTTTACTGAACTCAAGTTCCTTGCATTTCTCAAAATTTCAGCCCTAGATGCACCAATTCAACAAACCAACCTCAGGGTGGACCCCTCGGCCATACTTACACATACGCCAAAGTGGCACTGAAGTGCTTGTAGATGTAGGTTTCAAGTACAGGGTTGAAATGCTGGAACTTGATGTCTCCTATCAGTGAAATAATAAACACCTGCCAAAGTAGAAAAACATCAGTGGCAGCACTGTACGATACCAGGTGTTCTGTCAACCTCCCAGTGCCTTCTTTTCTATCTCAATCATTTCTGCAACACTCCTATTCTACTATCTCAGATCTAAAGTCAAGGCTTGTGGTTTACATTTAAGTAACACAAAAGTAAGAATGGTTATGCATCGGGCACTGTGCTACACAGTATAACCGTTTGAGTCCCAGGGGGGTATTGAAAAAACACTGTCGAAGAATCCCAAACAGCACAACCACGCTTTCTCTAAATGAGTACGAAAAGACTCAAACAGCATGATAGCGCTTGTTTTCTTTTATGTCGAGAAATACCAAGCAGCATGATAGCGCTTTGTTTATTTTTCATCGATGAATCGGATAAAATGCTGTATACCTATCTCGATGAACGAAATAAAAATTTTTATTTTGTAATGTATTATTGCATTATTATAGTATCATTCTACCTACTGTAAAATGTACTATTTATATTAAAAGGAGCTGTGTGATGTACTTGCGTCAGTAAATCTGAGCCCGCAACTTTGACAATCGGTAACGCACCGTCGGTTGTCCACAATGTTCAAAATGTGCTGGGTTTTCTCGACATAAAATCTCAGCAGTGCAATCACGCTGCTTGGGACTCAAACGGTTAAATAAGCGGTGGCGGACCTATGGCACTCATGTCACAGCAGGCTGTTTCACTGAAAACTCTCCAAGGTTTGCCATCACTGGTAGAGATGAACCAATACACGGCAGCAACCCTGGCCTCAGGGAGCTACTGAGTCAAAGGGAGAAGAGCCATGCGCATGTCACTTAAGTCTGGGATTAAAATAGCACAGGAGGAGGAGGATATGGAGTTGAGTTATCTGCAGGAATAAGAATGTCTAACCCAAGGACACAACTAATGACACAGTCCATGACACTTTGGGTGTATGCGCTGCCAGAGCAAGCACAGCCCACAACACCGTCAGCTGGGGTGCAGCCCAAGTTTCCCCAACAACCGGAACTGCACGACTTCGCTCTCCCAACTCATCCCTCCTGTGTTACCTCTGATGGTCGTCAAGTTCATGATCTACCAATCACCACGCTGCACCTGCACAGGACAGAAGTGTGCAGAGGGAAAGGCACTTGGGGCTTCACCTGCCTGGCCTGTGGCCAGCTGCTCTCTTCCCAGCATGCCCCTGCAGACCTTGCGCTATCGCATTCACTGCCCGCAGTCTCCCTTCTCAGACCCAACCCTCATGTCTTCAATGTCCTGATTTCTTCTTCCTGAACTTCCAGATCTCTCCAGGATGGTGAGTGACCCACAGCCGCATTGTGCTCACCTTGCTCCTCGGCTGTCACACTCAAGTCCAATTTGCCTGTACCTTCCCCGAACAAGGAAGAAACGGTGGCTGCCATGGATGTGTCCGCTCCCTCCACCAGCACCCCTGCTCTTCCCAGGTTCTGGTCATTTACCTCATCTCAGTCCTTGGAGAGGGTTTAGTGTTTTGTGTGACGAATCAATAGTCTGCTGGGCTGCACACAGCACCTACTGATGTTGGGTCCTCTCTGACCCGTGAATTCAGCCTCCCTCACTTGAAGCCAGGAGAGCAAATACCTACGCCGCGCCATGGCCTTGCCATCACAGACATCTCCTAGGTGTTGACTGGACAACAAGCAGCAACATGAGGCAGCAGCTCTCCCGCTTGCTAACTTAACTGAGCCCCTTCATCTCCCCAATGGGAATGGAAAAACAGGCTGAAAGCAAGAGCTGACAGAAAACCAAGAAATGAAGGCATGCAAAGTAAGTTCTTTGTTTGTGATTTTGCCTCTAGGAACCAAGCCTAAGGAAATCATGATATGCACGAACAGTTCTATAGAAGCCTGTTCATGGCAATTACTTATAATGGAGAAACATACAACTACACAGCTGCAAGAGAAAATGCTGGGTAATAAAGAGCAGGTAGCACAGTTCATTGCTTACCAATGCGTCAAACACAAGGAAGTCGTATGTTTCATTGTCTGACATTTCCATCATAATGTTAAAAAGCGCGTCTAGTGTATCTTGCAGAAACTGAAGGTAAGAAAAAAAAAAAGGGGGGCTATTTTAGCATAACCATTCATCTCCAAATTGTAGACATTTGGGGACAATTAGGTTTCAATAGACCACCAGGCTTACACACAGCATCCTTTCAGGTAGCAGCACACTTGCCTAGCAGTCTAGGGAACAAGCCTTACAGTGACAACAGCTGGTTTAATGTATGAGGTACAGCGCTCGCTAGGCAGACAGACACGTACCTTCACAATCTCTCCTCCATCCACCTCCATTAACTTCTTCAGGTTGTGTTTAATGTTCTGGGAGTTGGAACGCCAATTTAACAATCCTAAGAGGTCAACTGGAGAGAAGGACAAAGCACAAACACTAGAAGGAGTGTTCCCCAGCAGTTCAGGACACAGCTACAACTGCTGCTACTGCTTCTTTTTTTTTTTTAAATATATTTAGTGCAGGGTCTACAGGGTCTCACTGAGTAAGTCGAACTCATAGTGATCCTCCTGTCTTCAGCCTCCCAAGTGCTGGGATTACGGGCATGTGCCACCATACCCAGTCTCAATCATTGTCTCAGCGCACATCCGGGGGCAAGGCCAACCCCACACACAGGGGACCAAACTCCTACAACTGCTCCTGAAACTTTATTCAAGAAATGCCTTGTCTGTTCTTTTTCAGCTCTCTGTCGGAGAAAACCCTGTGGTCTTTCCTCCTTCAAAGAGGAAAAACCATTAACTGCTAATAAACAGGGACACAAAATAGTATCTGACTAGAACTCACATGTCTAAAATAATGACATCAGGATCACAAAAAAAGGGAACGGAGGAAGCAGCAAGCAGTGGTACAGAGCCGGGTGCAGTGGTGCGTGGCTACAATCCCAACTGTTTGGGAGACTGAGGCAGGAGGAGTGCAAGCATGTACAAGGCCAGCCTGGGCAACTTAGTGAGACCCTGTGTCAGCACGGAGAGGAGAGGTATACTGAGGGAGGAGCTCAGTGCAAAGGTGCTGGTTTCAATCCCCAGTCCTGGAGGAAAGGACAGCACTCAGGTACTCGTAAGCAACCTTCCTGCCTTTCCCCTGCTGCCTCACTGACTATCTACATCTGAGTGGATTCTGAGTGAAGAGACTTTACACCTAGTATGTTAATTAATTCACTTCACCACCATGATGGCCCTGTAGCAACTTTGTTTTTCCATTTTTTTGGATGAGGAAACTGAGGCTTTGTGATGTCAAGTTACTTGTCACAGGTCACATAACTGCTGGAGGCCACTAGAAATAGAATGGAATGACAAATCCATAGGATTCCGCAAGCCTTGTCCTTGATGCCCTACTAGCCTGCCTCCCTCCGGCTTCTTCAAAGAAATACACAAGCAAATTCAGAAGCACGCTTATAGTGACAAGAAGTGGCAAAAAATCAAGCAAAGCAGAACATTTTTTAGGCATCAGACAGTGTGACAGAACTATGAAGAGCAGCCAGGGAGCGACAGTGGCCAGCTCAGGGTAGCAGCACTTGTGGGAGAGGATGGCAGGCCACAGAATTTGAAAAAGAAAAGAAATGCAAGGAAAATGTGTGAACTTCAGAGATAGAAGTACGTTTCTGGAGCCAAATCCTATCACTTAGAAGCTCAGGCAGAATATTGTCCAGTTAAAAATGAGCTTTTCCCCCTTTGTTTTCCCTTCCTCCCTCCTCCTACCCTGTTCTTCCCTTCCTTCCCTTTCCTCCCTCCATCTTTCCTGTCTCCTTCTTTTTTCCAGCACTGTAGATGGAAACCTGGGCCTTCACACTGAGCTCCACACCCTGGGTCCTTTTCTTACCGCTTACTATGAGACAGGGTCTTGCTAAGTTGCTCAAACTTGTGATCCTCCTGCCTCAGCTTCATTTCTTCCAGGCATACAGGCATATGGCTGTCATCCTAGCTATACAGGAGGCTGAGGCAGGAGAATCCCAAGTTTGAGGCCCACCTGGCAGCTTAGCGAGACCTTGTCTCAAAATAAATAGCAAGGGCTGGGGATGTAGCTCAGTGGGAAAGCATTCGTCTAGCAAGCCTGAGGGTTCAATCACTAAGACCACTGAATTCCCAAATGTATTTGATCTTTTTGTTGTGGAGACAGGGTCTCCCTATACAGCCCATATCAGCCTTCATCCTGCAATCCCCTGCCCCAGCCTCCCGAGCACAAAATTTGATTCTTAAGCAGTGTGGTGGCTCATTCCCCCTATCCCAGCACTCTGGGATGCCGAGGCCAAGGGGCAGCAAGTCCCAGCCCAGTCCGGGCAACTTAGCAAGACTCTTATTAAAAACCAAAACTAATCTCAACTAAAAGAGGGTTGTGGGTGCATATCAAAGAAAAGTTCCTGGGGTCAATGCTTACTACAAAAAAAACCTTTTGTGGTCACCCATTTGGAACTGATAATGACCATCTCAGGGCCTTCTCATCCCAGGGTGGGGAGGGTAAGATGACTCAGTGCCGGGAATCGCCCGAGGTGAGACCTCCTCCTGCAGGGCCTGAGATCTCCTCTCCCTTCCTGGCCACAAACCACTCTCACTCTCACCCATGTCCAGGCCACGAGCCAAAGAGCTCTACACAGATGGGTCTGTTCCTGGCTTTTAAAGGCCAATGAAATGAGTCAGTAAACGCCACACCAACAAGATCTGTGTGCAGCCAGTTCCCGTGGTTTTCCTGTGGTTTCCTGAGCCTGCACAGTGGCCCTCAGCCTCCGAGAGGGCCTCAGACTGTGTCAGGGAATGCCGGCCCCTGTCCCGTTAACAGCGATGTACAGGGGATGACATCAGAGCTCTGTGAGTTCCGTCAAGTCAAAAGGAGGCAACCCCAGGGGCAAGTCACAGCTGTCACCTGCACGGATGACCTGTCCTCTCCCACTCCCAGTGCCTTTGCCATGTGGCGCTCGTTCCCTCTGCCAGAATTCCTTCTGCTTTTTACTCTGAGTTAATTCACCAAACTTTTATTCCCTGTTCTCTTTGTTCTTCTTTGAGCTCTAGTCTGGAAGGGTCGCCCAAGAGGCGTTCAGCCAACGCCGTCTGCCACTATCCCTGGAAGGCCTTGATTCCCAGCAGTCTGACTCCAACCCACGCAGGGATGTGATAGAGAAAACTGCCACATCCTTGACTATGTTTCAAAATTTGGCATTTGGCAGCTAAGTATATTTTATCTTTTAATTATAAATGTTGTAAACTCATAAAATCATGAAATTCAAACTGATCTTAACTCCTGGACATTTGGTTGTATTCAGTATTTTCCCACTATAAATACAGGGAAACATCCTCAAGCACAAACCTCTCATTGACACCAGGGTTCAATTTCTAACAGTCACGTTTCTCATCCATAAATACTGGATCCTTTGACCGCTTACGATCAGCTTATCATACTGCCTTCTAACATAAACAGGGTTATGGGACTGGTTCGATGTTGTCCTGTCTTCAACGAAGCCCATCATGTTTTCTGGCTTAAATTTATGGTGAGTGAGTTCTTACTTTCCCTTACAGATATAACCCCCATTCACTCTGGTAAGTCTAGCCGCCTGGCCAAGTAGGAACCCCACCCTTTATTCTGCAGCCAGCCACACCATGACTGACCCCTTAGCATGACCAACCCAGACCTGACCCTTCAGTGCACCTGTGGTCTACCAGACGGGAACCTCCGGCTTGGGTGCTTCAGCAGCTGTGATGACAGAAAGTGCTGACAGGTTCGCCATCATTGGAATGGCTTGGTCCACCCTTGCTTTCTGAAGGGCTGAACTCCTGCCAGGTACCATACCTGGGTCATCCACAAGCCCAATGGGGCTGTAGGGAATGTAGAATTTCTAAGGCTGTATATTTTTGGCTTGTTACATTGAGTAGAACTCCATAGCCTTTCCCCTCTCTTTTTGTTTTAAAGGCAGGGCCTCACTCTATAGCCTAGGCTCACTTCCAACAAGCAACCCTCCTGCCTCAGCTTCCCAAACGCTGGAGTAGGGGCTGCACTACCGCACCACACATGGCATAAACTGGGTAGGACTCTGTGTGATGTAGTTAAGGAGTACAAAGCTGCCAATGGCTACCAAGCGCCAGCAGTACAGAGGATGCTGCAAGTGATACTTTCAAGGAGAACTAGAAAGGCAGCTCCGTTTGGGCTATCAGTGATTTTACAAAAGTCTCAAAGTCTTGGATAAAAAAGGGAAGAACACACGGGGGAAGAGAAACTGGGGGGTGGGGCAGGGGCGGGTGCACACTGATGGTCCATTATTATTTCTTCTTTTGAGTTCTTATACTAAGGAGATATGATATTCACACATGTAGGCAAGATATTTGGCAAGAGGATTAATGTACACATTGAACATATTACACAAGTCCTGACAGCATCCTAAAACATGTCAAGGGAAATGATCAGAAAAAGAAAGAAGGCAAAGAGAAAGGTACCTGGGTTCAACTGAAATGCCAGCCCACCCTCCCAGAGAAGCACATTTTGTGAGGAACTACTGAGTTGCTGGAACCCATTCCCTATGAATTCATGGCATAAACTTGGATGTTGCTCTGCCATTGAGCATCTAATTGGCAGCTTAAGTATTCTAGGTCCTATATAAAGATAAAATCGTCCTGTATTGTATGGGTGGTTTTCTTAGTTGAAGAGGTTGTGGTACCTTCTTATCTCAGAAATATTTTCAGCAGGTTTCCACTGTAGCTAGTAATTGTGTCTGGTCTTTACTCTTTAGTGTTTTTCTTGCTGAAAAGTACTGCTGAGGTATTGTGCAAGTGTATACTCAAATATTCAAATATTTATAAGATTATATATATTGGCTTGAAGATCCTGTAAATCACCAGGGGGGCAAGATATATCCAAATAAATGGAAGTCAATTCAGAAACAAATGTAAGTCCATTTCAGTTAAATTACTTAAAGGAAAAAAAAAAAAAGAAGGGCTACAAGGATAGCCAATATTTTGGCCCTAGCCCTTAAAGGTCAGTGAGGACTCAGGACATAAGAGACCCTGTACTGCTACAGCCTATAACTCAGCGGTGCCCCAAGTTTCCTGTCCAAGGAGATTATGGGGCCACAGAGGAAAGTGATCAACGATGTATAGTGTGCCTAAGGAGAGTCACTTAGAGAGAAGACATTCTCTCAGGCTTTCACAGAGAGCAAACTGGTCAAGCAATGGCCATGACCCATCCAGACAGCTGACACTGACAAAAGTTCTACAAAGCACTGTACATGGCTTCAAGGTAAATCCTGAGGGGATCTGACTGACCTTGTTAGATACAAAGGTTACATTTTTTTGTTATACAAGTCTTTATCCAGCAGAAAAGTCTAACCATGAGGTATAAAAAGGAAAGCCATGTTAATATGCTGAGCTGTAAAAGGCTCAAGTCAACAGCCTCTGATATTCCCAGTTGTGCCTACTATTATTGACTATTAGACTACATATACAAGTACTTTCTCTTAGTTCAATGAGAAGATTTTTACTAATAGTGTTTAGACAAGATATCACATCTGCATCTTGTACTCTGAACAACTACTATGAAGACAATATGCAATGTATTGTAACTATCCTACTAACCTGTTGTGAAACTATCTCATTGCTATTTCTTTCTCATTAAAAAATAAAAAAATAAATCTAAAATAAAAAAAAAAAACAGAAAAAAAGAAGTAAGGGGGTAAGGGAGGGAGAAAAAGAGGCAGGAAGGGAGGGCAGGAGGGAGAAAAGAAGGGACTAACAGGAATTCCTGCTCTCTGGCATCTATACTGGGCAGGAGACTGACTCTGTCTTCACCTAAGCCCCCTCTGCCTCTGTTCATAGAAGTGTCACTGGGATTCTGTCCCTGCCTTTTTTTTTTATTTTTTTTTTTTTGCAGTACTGGGGATCAAACTCAGGACCTTGTGCTTGCCAGACAGGTGCTTATGTCACTGAGCTATCTCCCCAGCCCCTTGTTACTGGAATTCTTGCCAAAGGAAGGAAACATGGATAGTGAAATGCACAATCAGTGCTGTGACCCGACCAGCACAGTCCACACCACCACCAAGGGGCGTGCCGCAGAACGCAGCTGCACAGCGTCCGACTCTGAAGCCCTGGTCAGTGTGGCCCAGTCCTAGGATCCTGACCAGGGAGCCCCAACGCCAAGGCAGGGAGCTCCTCTGTGTCACTGCCACCCCTACTATGCCTACCATTCTGGGTGAGCTTCGTGGAGCAAATGAGGGTGGCGATCTGAAAACTGTCCTTCGTGCTGTCCTTGCTGGGGGTAAAGGCAGCCATATTCTTGGCTGCCTGGAGCTCCTTTTCTTCCATCTCCATCTTGGTCCCTGGCAGTGTCAGGTAGAATTTAGCATCTTCCATTTTCTTATTGTCACCCTGTGGAAGAAGTGTGTTAGAGACACCAAATAATGCGTGGCATGAGCCGGTTTCTCTGGGACCAGTGCAGGGCCAGCCCTAGACCCATGGCCTCCCTAGTTACGCTCTCAACCCCTCCAGCTCAGGCACTGTGAATCTCACACTAAATTTGAGCTGAGAAATAATTTTTTCATGGAATGAAAATGGAACAAGTTGTAAACCGGATGCCAGACTATACTGTTGTCTGCCAGAAGTAACCAACTATGTTACAAAACAGAGTTGGAGTTCATGCTCTTGAACCTACAAATGGCCAATGCTACATTTCCTTGGGGTGAGGCAGGGAGAAATAGCTCACTATGCCTTCCCGAAGTATTATCAATGGATGGAGATGTTACAGAAAACATTCTTCAGCTAGATGCATCTCAAAAGAGCTGCCACTTGGGCAGCTGCCTCGTGGCCTAGATACCCCTAGATGGATGAGATCCCCTAGCATAGGCTTTATACTTTACAGTCTCAGTAGATGCAACAACTGGTCAACCGTTAGGAGGAAACAATGGGAACACACACACTAGGAAGAGGACGAAGGTCCCACAAGCACACAAACGACGCCTGGTCCACAGTGATCTGCAAGACACATTCTGCGATGCCCATCGCAGTCCAACGAGGCCCAACTGGGAGCTGCCTACCACGTGGGATGCCACACAGCCGAGGAAGCTGGCCTCTCCTCACTTAGAGCCAAGGCAACCTTGAGCATGTGGGTGGACACTTCTCTAAGGCCTATTAGTAATGCAACTCGCTCTCGCAGAGGGGTGGGAAACAGCACAGTGGACACAAGCAGAACCCGTTAGGTTTCTAGACCTTAAGGGATAAATGCACGTAGCTCTCGAGGGGACTCTGATGTCTGTACACGTACACCTGAAGGGGGCTCCGAAGCCAGTTTTAAAGGGAGGGAGCATGATCTTGGCTGCTCTGCAGCGAGCCGCACCTTATACACCACCAGGTCGTGCCTCCCGTCCCGCAGCGTGGTTCCATCAGGGTTCATCAGTTTCACAAAGGCCACCCCAAAAGGTCGCTCTGATTTATCTCTGGCTGAAAAGACAGAAATGTGAGTCTCAGTGGTGTGGAAGACACCAGGAGGTGACGGCTGGGATAGTGAATGTCACACGCATTCTGCAGAGTGATGTTTGATCAACCGTAATAAAGTCAAGTCAGAAAGACACAGGGAACCTGTATGTGTCACGGGTCCACACAACAAGATGAGCTGCTACCCCCAGGCGTGTGCCTCGTTCTCTGTCTCCTAATAACCAAGCCCAGTATCCACAGAATCCTCCAAAACAGAAACGTGGGGCTGCCACCAGCTCGCCCACATCCACGCCGTGTCCTGAGTCCCCGCAAAGCTCTCTCTCTCTGCTTCTCTCCATCTCGTCTGTTGAGACCTGAGGCCAGGCCACCCTCACACGTGCCTTTCCTGCTCCTCCTGAGCTGCCTGGTGGCACTGGGGACTGAGCCGAGGGCCTTCATACTGAGCTACACCCCAGCCCCCTTCTGTTTATTTTAAGACAGGATCTCACTAAGTTGCCCGGGCTGGGCTCCGACTTGTGATGTCCCAGCTCAGCTTCCCAGAGCGCTGGCATTCCAGATGTGCACCAGCACTCCTGGCTCCGCTACTTACTTCTACACGTCCCCTTCAAGTGGGCTCTGCTGCCCGTCCCCTCCCACCCAGCACTTCCTCCACACTGTGGCCAGGGGGAAGCTCCCCAAGCCAAAGGCACCCCACCGAGCTGCCCTGCTTCGAGCCCTTAAGTGAGGTCTCTCACTTCTGCTGCTCGGACAAATGCTGGGATGTGCACTAGGCTTTGGGGTTGCGATGCCGCCTGTCGTCTCTGCCACCTCACTGCTGCCCAGCACACAGCTGCATCCGACAGGCCCTGAGGAGGGTCTTTGGGCAGGGAGGAAGGGCCCAAGCCACCTCTGGTCTCGTTGTTCTCATCAGACTTCTGCACTAGGTGACCTGCAACAGCTCTGGGAGGCGCAGTGGCTCTGACAACCTCAAAGTGCCTCAGTGGTTACCACAGCTTGACTGCTGCTGCTTACCTGTTCTCTTGCTTTTGGTCATCTGGGCTATGCCTGTGCTAGGGAATTATGGGCTAAGCCGTTATGAACATGTACGGCCCCACCTACCCTACCCCAGAACCAAAACCAGAAACTACCTTTTAATAGCTTCTTTCTAACATGGTGAAAAGGGACCTCACGTTCATGATTTGGGTCTTGCCAGTCTCAAATCGTCTCGCATCAGAGGCATAGTCGGCCCAACCCCGTCACTGCTTAGTCCTGTGGGCCTTTCAGTGCCTCGGACTTTTTATGTGCAAATTTGGGTTAAAGCTTGAATATATCTGATTAGATTACTATGGATATTAAAATTAGTAGCCTATAAAGCAGGTACAAGCTAAGACCTTCTCTTCATCTTTAGCTTGGTACAGCTGCTCAGTCCTACCTATCTGGAGTCAACCACTTTCTCATCAGAACAATCTCACGTGGCCACGTGGCCAGGCTGCGGTGGCCACATCTGCACTAACCACGCACAGCTGCTTTTCCCCGTCATCACTCCCTAAGCAGTGCAGCACGACAGCCCTGGGCACAGCACTGCAATGAATCACAGATCACAAGCCATGCACAGGTGCCTTGAAGAACCCGTAGGATACACAGATGACAGGGGAGCATGACACTGTTTTATTCGGACCTTTTTTTTGTGTGTGTATTTTAGGGAAAGGTCTACAGGGTGTTCAGGATCTCACTACTAGATCAGACTCGTTGTGATCACCTGTTTACAGCCTCCCAAGAGCTGGGATTATAGGTGCGAGCCACCTCGCCCAGGCTCAATCACTGTCTCAGCCTGCCCTGGCAGCGCAAGGCCAGCATGGCAGGCCCTGGGATCGAAACCTGGCCCCAGCGCCTGCGTGCAGGCATTTTAATCCGCTGAGCTATTTGGCCGGCCCTTTTATCTGGACTTGAACATCCAGGTTTTAGTGTCTGTGTGTAGTCACACAAGAGATATGAATGACACATGCACATGAAATGATCAATACTGAGTGTTTTATCCTATAAAAATGGCAATTTCATTACATCCAACAAAATACTACCACTCTTATTGTTATTATTTGTGGTATGAGGGATCAAACCAGGGCTTCCACACTGAATTACATCCCAAGCTCTTTTACGATAGGGTCTCACTAAGTTGCCAGGCTGGGCTGGCACTAGGGATCCTCCTGCCTCAGCCTCCCACAGTGCTGGGGTTACAGGGACGTGCCATCAGGGGATATCGTGGCCTTGCTATTCCTGCTCTACCATGCTGAGCTCATCTGGGCCAAGTTCTTCTCACCCTCGCGTCTCAGCTAAGACGCAGGAATCATAAATACATGGAAGTACACAGGCTGGGTGAGGAACCATGCCACGCGACCCCACACACCTCTGCCTGTGAGGGGCACGAGCCACTCCTGACATGATCACCCACTTCCTGGTTCACCTTCCTAACCAGACCCAGTGGCTCCTGATAGTCAGATGCCAACCCCAGCCTGCGGCCTGGCGTGTGGGCCTCTGTGGCCCACTCATCTTGGACGAAGTGTCACCCTTCTGTGCAGTGCCACATGTCGGCCAGGCACCTGCAGAACTGCCGGTGTCAGCTCAGAGCCGCCGCTGCTACTCACGTCCAAGAGGCCTGCGTGTGGTCTGGGACTTAACATTGCAAACAGTTCTATCACGAAACAAATAACAAGTGCAGGAAACGACGTCGAGTGGCTTTCTCACTGCAGGACATCTCAGCTGCATGATGACACACACAGTGACTACCACAGAGGAAATGCTGTTTCCCTCACCTCCTCCACTGTGCGACCCCTTCTTTTGCCAGGCAGCACCTACCCACATCACACAGAACACACGGAGGACATGCTTGCCACTCAGTCATGACACACACACTCCAGAAGTCGGGCAGAATCAACTCTTCTGATTTCCTTCGCACTAATAAACTCTAAAATAAAGCTGCCAAGTCTCTACCTTCCAAGCATCAAGCTACAGCACAAAAGCACTGTCAAGCACATGAAAATGTCTCTCCAGCAGAGCCACATCGCCGTCTGCCGGATACTTACATTCCTGAGATGACCTGTGTCGGAAGGTGAATCGTATGTGGCAACGAGTGACGTCCTCTATGGCAATGAACACCTGCATGACAGAGGGGTTAACAGCTTAGAGCCACACAGCGCCCTGCCACCAAGGCTGACATTACAGAAGGAGGTCCACTTTTAATGAATTCTTTTATCCTGACGCAACATTGCACGTACTTATGAGGGACCAATAGGATGCTTTAATTCATGTACATAGTGCTTAATCATGAAATCAGGGTAACTAGAGCTCCATTTCAAATTTCTTTCTTTTAGACATTTTTATTAGGATGTTTCTAGTACATGCATACCGATTACACTCATCACAGAGAGCTGACACGTGTCCAGCTCTCCTGATCCTTCCCTTACAATGATGATACTCCTGTGCCCAGATATTTTGAGATACACAACAATAATTAGATTAGTGTCTTACTATGGGCCCAAATGCAGAGTAAGGCTGCTGTGAGCTTTTATGAACAGGAAATCAAGTCATCTTTAAGATAAAAGAAGCTGAGATTAGCTTAGTGCTCATCATAGAGTATGGAGATAGCATGAAATTTCTACTATTTTCTCCATTATAAAACAGTGAATACTTCAGTGGGAAAAGACCAGTAATTTGAGATCTACATAGAATGTTATAATCTTTGTATAGGTATCCCCCACAAAGCCTCATGCAGTCATAGGGCAGCTTCCAGAATCTGTAATTGATTATTGTGGTGTGGGTGCTGCACCTCTCCTGGGGCAGGTGATTTGCATTTCAGTGTAAGGAAGGAAGAGAAGTTAGCTGCTTAAGCTGCTGCTAGCTCTCTCCTAGCCCTCTCACTCTTAGCTGCCTGCCGCTATGAAAGATTGTTTTCTTCCGTGTGCCTCTCTGCCTTGGAGCCAGCTGAATATGGACTGAAACCTCCAGTAACTGTGAGCTAAATAAACCTTTCCTTCCCTCATTTGGAGTGTCGGGTATTTGTCCCAGCAACGAGAGAAGAATAATTAAGATGTTTCACTGCAAGATGCGGTGCAATATGATTTCACTGCAATATGATACAGTAATCATCAGGGTCTAGATGAGAAGAAAAACATAAAGGAGGTTGCTGTTTAGATACAAAGAGGGAACAAGGAGATGGAGGATGGGGGACAGAGGGACAAGGGACGGGGGACAGGGTGACATACAGGAGGAGCAGCAAATATCTGGAAAATAGTTCAATAAAGTACAGAACAATTCTATAATGGATCATTATGCAAGCATCTAAACAAATTTCTGAAGAATGTACAGTGCCTGAGATAAGCAGCTTTAAAAACCCATATGAGTTCACTAGCAGCCTTCGAAATCTGAGACACAGGACTGCTGAAATGGCTGACTAAGCAGTGGGCTATGAACACTGCGTTTGGAGTTGGGGCTTTAGTTTAGTTTTAGCCTTCTATGAAGAGCTCCTAGGACTTGGCAATCAGAAACTGGCATGCAACCTAGGGTTCCAAAGAAGTGCCTCTTGTTCAGGACCTGACACAGAGGAGCTCTAGCGTTTTGGGTGTCTCTCCTTAGGAAGCCAGTCACCTTACTGGCTTAGAAAGAGGAGCTTACAGCCCCTGCCTATTTAGGGGCATGCAGGACCACTGCAGGCCCAAAGGGTGCCTGATCTGAGAAGCACTGTGGAATTCATACTTTTTTTTTTTGTAATTGTTTGTATTTATTTTGTACAGGGTCTTACCATGCAACTGGCACTTGTAGTGATCCTTCTGTCTCAGCCTTCCTAGCACTGGGATTATAGGTGTGCGCCACCATGTCTGGTACAGCATGCAGTACCTGGGATTGAACCTGGGTCCTTGCCCTTGCCAGGAAGGTACTTAGACTGCAGAACTATCTCCCCGGCCCATTGTAAAACTGTCTTTTAAACTGTAAAGAAGCCCAGATGAATGGGGAGGGCCCAAGAAGAAAGCACATTAGGAAACTGCCTGCAGAGTATGAAATTTCCATTTGGTCTTGGACCATCGTGGTAGGCTACCACCTTATTATGGAACCCCAAGTATCTCTGTTTAGAGTTTTATATAACCCTGAATAAGAATATCAGTGACAAGGGCTGTGTTGAGTAAGGAGGGATGCGCTGAGGGAGAATCACAACTTAGCCCGTCTAAAGCTCAGGCAAGGCCAGGACGACTGGGACTAAAATGAAGACAGGCACAGAAGTGAGCTTCCACAGATACTCCAAGTGACAAGAGGTGAATTCTTACCTTGACAGTCTCATACCAACAGGGCTGCTTGACTTGGTAGTAGACGACAGATTTGTACTCTGACAGGCCTTCATAGCCGGCGCCAGGGTGAATGGCTTTCTTTGGATGGAAAGAAAAATTTGGAGCGGTTACCAGAGACTTGAAAAGCCAGAGTCCTTCACACACTGTGCCCGAGCCCCCTCCCAGACATGAGCTGTGCACCCCTTACACTGGCTTCTACAAGCAGAGTTCTGGGGTCTGAAAAGCACAGCAGCACTGGTTTCTACTGCTCTTTTTAAAGGGCTTAAGTATTTAAATCTGGTAGTGCTAAGGACTCAGCACTACCAGAACAGCCCTCTGTCCTGTGGCTTTTACTCTTCTATTCTGAAGCATACATTCTCTCCTTCTTTCTTCCCTCCTTCTTTCTTCCCTCCCTCCTGTCCCCCCACTTTTTTCCCCCCCTGTCTTTGTGGCACTGGGAATTGAACCAGGGCCTTCATACTGGGATATATCCCCAGGCCTTTTCTGGAGACACAGATTGCTAGGACGCTCCGCATGGGCCTCAGTTTTCCATCTTCTTGGCTCAGCCTTCTGCGGTGCTGGGATTACAGGCTGGCAACACTACGCCTGGCTCTGCACTGCTTTAGGGACTTGGCTCAACGGTTCCATGTGCTCTAACTCGGGGCTGTACGTCTCCCGAGTAGAGCAGCGCATGGCCCAGGTCAGGAGAACAAGGACTCGATGGAGGCACTTCCAGGAAATGAGCAACCAGGAGGGACCACGTGCATGGACTTAGAGGTTCACAGGCTCTATGCGTAGCCCGGAGCACTGCTCTTTGCTCTAGTATGGAGCATGGCCTGGCTTCCTAAACTGGGCATCTGTTTCCTTCAAAGATGGAAGGGGAGGACTGCGGTTCTTTGGGCCCTCGAGGACCACTCTGGGATTCCACAGAAGTAGCTGTGACTCATCCCTGAGGATACAGGGCTCATTGGAGGTGGCGACGGCCTCCAATGACTGCCCTACCTCTCCTTCTCTTTAATGGCGGAATCAAGGCCCCCTGGTCCACATGACCTGTCTGTAGAGGCAGAGAAAGGGGGCAGAGTTGGAGGAGCTTGGACCAGAAGTCAGGATGGCTGGGCCCACAGCAGCTCTGCCTCTCACTGGCAAGCCCTCCACACAGACGAAGCTCTCTATTTGGGGCTGCAGACTCCTGATGACCAAGCAGAGAGCAAGGGAGGGCGACCTCTGTTCTGCCCCAGGGCCCTCGGGGCTCAGCAGGTCCCCAGCAGGCAGGCCTCCCTGGGCTCCATTTGCCTACGTGAAAGCAAGGTGCCTTTCCAGGTGGTAGAGTACCCACGTTACCCTGCTCGAGGCCAGAGGAAAGGACAAAGCTTGAGAGCCACTACAAATACCAAAGAGCCTGCACACACAAGCCTTCTCCCTGGTCCTCTGCGGCTGGAGCTATCTCTTAGCCAATGAGAAGACAGATCCCAACTGGCCTCAGTAGTAAACCTGGTCCTCCATAATCACAAATTTCAAAAGTTTTCTACTGTTTTCTTCAACAAGCAAAGCAATCCTACCATGGAAAATGGTTACTAAGGCCAGAGTCTATCATATTATAAGGCAGCAACTGAGGGCAGCAGGGTTCCCAGGAGACACCACATACCTCTAAGAGGTTGCCGTCCTCATCAAACACGGACATGGTGACCTCCACATTCTTGGGCGTCTTCTTCTTCCCTTTGTCAAACTCTCCATGGATCAGGGTGACATAAATGTCATTCCGAACATCCCCTGCAATGTGACAGTTCACATGTGAGTGTTGCTGAGAAAAGCAGTTTCGGACTTTCAGGATATAAACGCAATGTACAAGGTAAATGAGGATCATCTATCATTCAACAGAAGTCTTCCCCACGTTGTCTGTCTCTTTAGCTTCTTGTTCCTGCCTACCACAGCTAGGTTGTGTGAAAAATTCTCTTCAATAGTAAGTCTTTATTATTAAGTAAATGATTAATTACCATCTAATAATAGTTTTTCAATAGTGCCTTAGCAAACTCACACAGGCCCAAGTACCAGGCACTGAACAAGCTAGGCAGAGGATGGAACAGGTAAGCGAGGGTTTCTAGCAGGGATCCCAGGGGAGGGAGAGAAGGACAAGCGCAGGATCACCAACCACAGAGCGCTTCAAGGACGCAGGGACTCATTGTGCCAAATATCACTGAGAGGCCAGAGTCCATCAGGACACTCCAAGACCCGCCACCCAGTCAGACTTGGTGACACTGAAACTGTGGGTGACCTTAGGAAAGGCCCTGTGGGGACAGGTGGGTGTGGGCAAGATCAGCCAGAGTAGAGACAATCAGGTCCAAAGCCCTGCCTGAGAGATCAGGGTGCAGGGCAACAGCACCTAAGATGCCAGGAAGGAGGGACAGAACATCTGAAAAGTGACAGAGGCCCTGCAAATTGGGATGGGAGGAAGGTGCCCAGGCTTGGCGAGCTTTGTCTGCTCTGGGGCAACTGATTCAACTCCTAGAGGAACCTGGGTGTCTGTATCACCAAGTTTTCCAGGCGACCCATGTCCCTGACCCAGGAAGCCAGCACTGGAAAGTACCACCCTGGACAAAGGTTAATGGCGGTTGCTGCTGGATGAACCAACCCTCTCAATGAATGCATTTTCACATTTTCTTTTTCATGCCCAATTAAAAATAAACTCACCTTGTCCAAGTGATAAATCATTCTTTTTCAGATGTGTACTGCCTAGCAGTAAAGATACCTTTATTGGGGTCTATGACCCTTACTTGTTTTAACAGGAACCCAAAACATTTTGCCAGAACACTGAAGAATACAAAGTAGGTTGAACTCCCTCTGGAATGGACAAAGGGCACAAAGAGCCGCCTCCTCTGGAGAGGAGAGTAGGCAATGCCCTTTCCACAACTTCCGCTCATTCACGCCACAGGTATTCACTTAGCAACCAACACACATAGACAGCGTGTGCTGCCACAAATCATTTCCGCCCATTCGTTTCCCACAGGAGGAGTAAGATCTTGTATTACTCGAAAAGGACTGAACTGTTTATTAGGCAGATAACAAGTTGGTTTTCTAGAATTTTTCTAACAAGATACAGTTGGTTTGCTAGAAACTTCACTAATATTGTAGTCATATCCATGAATACTAACATTCAAGACCACTATGCAGCTGAAGGAATTAAATGGCAGAAGTCAGTCAAGAGAACCTACACAGATCACCGGAAAGGTGAAAGGGGGCCGAAAGGTAAAATTAAAGCAAAATCGTGCAGAAGGTCGACATTCCCGTTACAGAACGAAGAATACCACAGTGCCCAAGAAGCTCATGGGTGTGGAGCAGGTGACATCCCCATGAGGAAAGGCACAGCAATCAAGCACAAGAGACTCCTGCAGCAGGAACCCCAAGTGATCACCTGCTCCCAGTGAGAGGAGTCTAGGGAAGGGCTTGTGAGTGACCGGTAGAGAACAAAGAAGTAGACAGTGCTGAGTCACGTTTCACAAGCTGTCCTTGGTTCTGCCTCTGGGCAGCTCTGCCTTTCTGCATCTGCCGCTGTCTCAGTGTCACTGAATGTAAATAACTTCTTCCTATAGATGCCCATGGCCCCACCTGTCTCACCCAGGAACTTGTGCACAGAAGACGAACAGAGCCCAGGAGTCGGGGACAGGGTTACCTGGCAGAATGATTTCAGGAAAGCCCATTTTTCGAGCTATTGCTGTTGATCTGTCAATCAAGTGTGAAAAATTCTTCTGAACTTGCGTGAGGTCACCAGGCAGGAGCTTCAAGGACACCCAAAGCCCTTTGAGGAAAGAAAAGATGAACGTTGGTCTCTGTGTGACTTAGTGCCCTCTGCTACACAGAACCATCAAGAAAAGTGTGAACTGTCTAATAAAACCAGGTCCCTTAAAGATGTAGAATATAAACTGGGTGTGGTGGTGCATCCTTGTCATGCCAGCAGTCTGGGAGGCTGAGGGGGGAGGATCATAAGTTTGAGCCCAGCTGGGTTGACTTAATGATTTGTGAAGATGCTGCCCAAAACAGTTAAAAAGGGCTGGGGATGTAGCTCAGTGTCAGGGCCCTAGGTTCAATCCCCAGTACTTCTAAACACAAACACACACGTAACTTCTCCCCCAGTTAGCCTATAATTTTAATGATACTATCGCCAGATTCATTATAGGACTTCAAACATTGATAAGTGAACAGATTCTCACTTTGGATTTGTGTGATCGGGGAGGTGACCCTACCAGATCCCAAAATATGCAGTGGGATGAGTCACTGCATGCAATACCAAAGTCACTACATGCAGTGATTAAATACTGTAAGAAGAACAGCCCAAGCAAACTATGCAAAGAAAACACTGAATTTCCTTAACATACTGGTGCAATCTGCCTGCTATTCTAAAGCAGAGTAAAACAAACTTTTTACCTCCTATGGTTATTAAATTAAATTTCTACTAAATAGCAAAAAAGAAACTAAAAGTGTATAGTTATTAAATCAAAAGGAACCATTTTTCAAAGTAAAAACAAAAGCAAAGGAATTATCCCCCCAAAAAGAACTATCCATACACAAACTAAAGTTTCCATACATATAAAAATGTAAAAAGAATAAGCATAAACTGATGAGATACTCATAAGAAATTATCAACATATAGGCATTAAAAGCACGTACAAATAAATGGCATAAAGAAAATCCACAGGGAAATATAAAAAGTTTATACTTATGCAGCAAAACAAAAGCTAGAAAAATCTAAACTAAGTAAGATAGAAGATTGTCTTCATGATATAAGTAGATTATTCACCATAAAATCTGAGATGGGAAATTCATGGTGTGTGTGTGAAATCATAAGCACAGATGGAGGCTAGGTAATTCATTTTGAAGCGCTTATTAAAATGCAAGAGCACCATGGAGCCTTCATTTCACCTTCAAACTTCAGATTTTTAAACATCAGTCCACACAACCGGGAAGAGCACAATAAGGACCGCTCCAGTCTGGGGCCTGGCACCCACTGGAGAGACCTGGTTTGACAACATGGAAGTCTTTGGTGTAAGTTTCTTTCTGCCACATGATCCAGAAATCCTATTTCTGGAATTTTCTTGGGAAATTACACCCCAAACACAGGAATAGTTTCACTAGAATGACAGTCATGAGGGAGTCATTTAAACATACAGTGGTGACAAATTAGCTCTTAAGTGTCTACCTAGCAGACTTAATTTTCTTAAATCTGTGAAGTAACAATTACAGGCGGCCATTGTTATAAGCTCCTATACTGGGTCCCAAAAAACCAGGCTAAAAGCGAAAGCGAGGTCCATCATTTCAAAGTTCTACACCAGCAAACACAAAACAAAGCAAAATCTGCGAATAAGGGGCAGAGAGGTAACAGCTAAGCTCCCTCAGCTGGCCAGGGTCACCTGGCATAATCATTAAGCTTCCTGTTTTCAACCTTATGAAACAAGTAACCTGATGTCAACCAGTGGGTTGTCTACCTCTGTTCTACGTCTGTGCTCACCTTACAGGAAAACGAAATTTGAAATGACCGGCCATTTTTTTGTTGTTGTTGTTGTTCATTTGTCTTTTTTGCACCTTTTCTCAGCTTATAAAATCAACCTTTCCCATTGAGCCCAACAGAACACTTCCTCTATTTCATTTAATGAAATGGTGCCTGAGTCTACAAGAGAAAATGAAGTAAAAAAAAAAAAAAAAAAAAAAAAAAAAAAAAAAAAATACAAACAAAAAATAAGAAACAAAAAAGCTTTATCATGTTTTCTTTTTGATAAATTTAATATTAATGGAGCTGCAAAAAATATTAAGAACAGAAAAAACATTTGAAAAGTGCTTGTTTTATTGTTGTGTATCAAAAAGAAAATTCTATTTTTTAAAAAAAGTTTTTGCTTTTTATTTTGAGACAGGATCTTGTTATGCAGTCCAAGCTGGCCTTGAACTCAGGGTCTCAGTGTCCTCCTGTATCAGCCTCCCAAGGTGCTGGGATCTCAGGAATGCACTACCATGCCCAGCACAAAAAAAAAAAAAAAAAAAAAAAAAAAAAAAAAAAAAAAAAAGGGAAAAGAAATCATACAGTCATAGCCATCTATTCAGTATCAGCATTTTATACTCTAAAGATATATTCTTAAGACCTCCAGGAAGCCAAATGTGCTTGGTTATTTACAGATTATCCGTCACCCACTTGTCCTTCCCACTCAGGATGCCGGCACATACACAAGAAACTACACGTACTGAAAATAATGTACTGACTGTTTGCTAACTTTTCAGAACACAGTTTACAGGGCAGTGAAAACAAAACAGTGGATCAATCTTCAAATTTACCCAAACATGGCTGCTATCTTGGTATTTGAATTTTAACATCTCAAGTGCTTTGGTCATCATTCATGTTTAGTATGAGTTTCTAAAGGCAAAACTTCTCCTTGGGAAAACTCTGCCAACAGAGCAACCGTGGTGGCGCCTGAGGAGCTGGCCTTGCGAGGCGCCCGTTCTCACGCTGACGCACGTCCACTGACGGGCTCTGGTCTCCTCCTTCCCAGTTTTAAGAAAGTCATGGAATGAATTTACTCAAGAGAGTGGGGCATAATTATGCTGAATCTCTTTCTCCTTTGTGCATTTACTTAGAGCTAACCCTGGCAACATAGGCTAGGAGAAGACTGAAGAGAGAAAAGTGGGTGTCACAGCCCTCAGAAGCCACGCCTGACCCATCCCTCTCCTGCTGGGTGTGCTCTGTATCTCAAGGGATAGTCCCCAGCACAGGCTGTTTTATACCAGGGAGGGACAGGGAAAGGGCAAGAATCCAAGGCCAGGGCTGTGTGTCCCCTCCCACTTGGCCCAGTCCTCTCCTAGGCCACAGGCTCTGTACCTTGTCCTTTGTGATTCACTTCCTTTGTTGCTATCACTTTATTCAAGACTGACGTGAGTGGCTCATTTTCTCCAATCACATTCGATGTTATCAGGGGTGCCATGAGGAGCTGTCTCTGCCGGATATAGGTCTCCATCGCAATTCTGGGAAACAGGAAAAGAGTTGAGAAAAAGTGTGCACACTCGTGCGTGTGTGTGTGTGTGTGTGTGTGTGTGTGTGTGTCTAGCACAGCCTCAGATGGTAGTGGCTCTTAGGGAATAACTTAAAATTTAAACACAGAAGGAGGCCTCTGTTAAGGACAGATTACAGGGGTCTACTGTTTTGGACCTGCACTGGGCACTAAACAAACCAGGCTAAAAATCAACACGGAATCTCTAGGGAAAGATCTAGGCTGTCGGAGCTGAAATTTAGCCTCCTCCAACTTTCCAGGAAATCAGGACAGAAAGCTAACAGTCACCCTTTCAACAAGCCTGTTTCAATAGGCAGGATAATGAAGTTGCCCAGCCTTAAACCTTTTCCCAAAAAAGGTAACTCATCAATTACTTTCTATTGTGTCCCAGGCCCTGCAAGGACAGTAACTTGGATATGATGAATGCATTGTTTCTTTTTGTTGGCTGTTTTTCATTTTGTCAACCCTTTTCTATATGGGCAATCTCTTCTGCCAGGATATCTATTCTTTTGTTGTTTTTAGGTCTCCGTCTATTACCCAGGCTGGCCTTCAACTCACTATGTAACTGGGGCTGGTCTCAAACTTGTGATCCTCCTGTCTCAGCCTCCTAAGTGCTAGAACTACAGCCAACCCATCTAGCTGGCTAGCCCTACTTCATGGAGCACAGTTTTGGCCAATTGTAGAGCAGAAAATAAGGCAATTATGATCTTTTTTTTTTTTTCTTTTCTTTTTTTGTGGAACCAGGGATCAAACTCAGGACCTTGCACTTGCCAGGCAGGCACTTGCGCCCCTGAGCTAAGATCTTTAAAATAAACTGTAACCTGTGCACTATAACACACATTTATAACCCTAGCTACTAAATAGGCCCAGGCAAGAAGGTTGCAAGTTCAAGGCCAACCTGGGCAGCTAAGTGACAGACTATCTCAAAATAAAACATGAACCTGGCTGAGGCCTGGCTCAGTAGTAGTGTGCCTGCCAAGCATGCACGAAGCCTTGGGTTCAATCTCCAGTACTGCGAACAAAATAAAAAATTGTTTTAATGTTGTCCTCAGCACTAATCACCTTTCCTTTTATTTTTCCACTGAATGCATCTTGGAAATTACTTGAAACAAACAAACAAAAAAAAAAAAACCCAAGAACAACTAAAACCAAAGGCCGACTGTTAACAATGGAACTCAGTGCCAACACTCAAAGCTCCTCTCCGGGGGCTGCAGGTATGGAACTGGAGGAGGCAGAAGAGGTTTCCGGTTCTAGTTCTACTTAACAAGTGCTCTGCAGGACTCTCCCTTGGGCCTCAGTTTCCTCAGCTGTCTACCAACGGGCTTGGCTCGTGGGACTTTGGAGGCCACCATCTGCCCCACCATGAGACATACAGGCACAGCCAGCATGCAGGCCCTTGGACATGTTTAGATCCATGCCCAAGAACAAACTACACTTAAGAACACATGGAGGGGGTCCAGCCAACAAGCTCCCTGTGTACCCTAAAGATAAGAACATCATTAATGTGACCAGGAACGAGACTGCTGCAAGTGACTCTTGGTAAAGGGATCAGTGGAATCCGCATGCATCCTCATGGCGTGAAACGCTATCATTGCTAATGAGAGCACTCGCCAGAAGTCTTAGGGGCTAAGCACCAGAGGCTGCAATTGGCAAGGCGAATACTATACAGTGGCTGCTGGCTGCAAAGCAAGTGGTAATCAAATTAGGGCTGGGTTCCTTGGGGACTCCAAGCACGTCTGTGTCTGCAGTGGAGATAATCTCAGGGCTCGCTGTTGCCTCACAGCTGCTGATTCAGACACGGAGCAGGGAGACACGTGACCAGAGAGAGAGCACATGGCCAAGGTGAAAACAGACACAGGGGCCTGGCTCAAATGACTCCCCCTTCATGAATGTTCTGCCTACTACGGAGATACACATGTGCGATGATATCTGAAGCATACGTAAGGGCTGGTGAGATAGCTCAACAGACTCAGAGCCTGCTTAGACAAGCACAGGGACCAGGTTTCATCCCCACAACCACGTGCCACGCTGGCCCCACCCCCAGGCATGCTGAGCTGGCCACCAAGGCCTGGCATGGTGGCACACACTTGTAATCTCAGCACTGAATAGGCTGAAAACAGGAGGATCACTATGAGTCCCGGCTGCATAGTGAGGCCCTGTACTAAATACATAACATACAGTAAGATTCTATATATACTCGTGAATGTTATGTTTATATTGATCCAATATATTTTGTTTGCCTAACAGATCTAATATATGTAACAATTAGTATTACATTAAATTCAATAGTTGTTTAGTACACCTAAATGTATTTTATATTATGTAGCATAATACAACACGTACAACATAATAACATCTTGGTCACTTAGGTACTCAATATATTTGATGGTCTTAGAGAAATCTATACCTAAAGACACCATAGTTACCTTTGTTTGTGTCACTCCACTCTATGAAGCTGTCATAATGGCAACACTGTTTAGGGACCCATTTGTTAAAACCTATCTCATCATTAAACAGTGCGCGCACGCGCGCATGTGTGTGTGTATTAGGAGCAGTTTGTACAGATTTGACAACTATCTCCCTTGCATCAGCCCCAAGCTACGTAAAGGAGTGGGCTCATCCTCTTTTTAGCAGGTAAGCGTGTAGGTTGTACAATATCAGATATTTGCATGCTTTAGAAATAATTAATAGTGCTCACTTCGGCAGCATATATACTAAAACTGGAACAATACAGAGAAGATTAGCATGGACCCTGCACAAGGATGACACGCAAATTCATGAAGCGTTCCATATTTTTTTTAAAAAAACTTTATCTATCGATTTATTTATTTATTTATGTTACGGCTGGCTCAGCCTGCGCTGGTGGCGGGGCTGGCGCAGCGTGTGGTGCTGGGGATCAAACTGTGGTCCCTGCTGTTGCCTGAGCTTGCCAAAGCAAGCGCTTTAGACTACTGAGCCATCCCGCTGGCCCACATTCCATATTTTTATAAATGAATAAATAAATTTGGGGGGGGTACCAGAAATCAAACTCAGAACCTTGCGTTTTCTGCATCCTCAACCCCTGTAATTTTTTTTTCTTTTTTTTATATTTTTATAAATGAATAAATAAATTTTGCGGGGTATTAGAAATCATACTCAGGACCTTGCATTTTCTGCATCCTCAACCCCTGTAATTTTTTTTTTTTTAGAAGAGTGACTTAAATACAAAATGCATTTGGAAAAGTTAAAAAAAATTAAGGTTTAGTGAAAGTGTTAATGTTTACTTGACCAATCTTATATATCTATTAATCTAAACAGATCTGAGGATGAAAACATGTAATACAATGATTGTTAAATTTTTGTTCTTCTGTGCTATATGTACTCTTGCTTGTTACTGTTTTTCTTTGTTTCTGCTATTTTTACTCTTTAAAATAAAATTTAAAAAAATAAAAAATAAAAATAAAATAAAATAATTAATAGCCTCTGGATGAAAGCGTGAAGCACCATCTAGCCTGAGCTGCCCCTCTCATTACATTTAGAATGGTGCAAAGGTGCTGTACTGAAAATTGAGAGATCAGGATTATTTATTTATTATTTTGTGCAGGGCTACACTATGCAGCTCCGACTCATAATGACCGTCTTGTTTTCTTCCTCCCAAGTGCTGGGACTACAGGTGCATGCCACCACACCTGGACTAGAATACTTACATTTTAAGTAATAAAATATATTATGCATTTACTGTAGAATAAAAAGAGGGGTGGAACCACAAGTAGTTAAACCAACAAAAATGATTCCCGTCAGTTATGGAGTATGTTCTTTGCCTACCTACATCTTAAGGCATTGAACGCACTGTAGGGATCTGTATGCCCATGAGTACGAAGTGTTTCCATATACCTGCTCAAGCCCGGGAAGCTTATACAAAACTTGGTCAAGCCCCAAACTAAACTTTGTTTTAATCTACATTTCAATGAACTTCAATGAATTTATAGGTCATATGTGTGAAATATTTTCACCAAAAGCAGTATTTCATTTGTGCGATTTATCTTTATTAGTTTGCTGTACCATTTGTAAAAATCATTAACTCCAATATCCTCGGGCTGGTTTGTGGCAGTGTTTGTTCTATCGATCTATGGAGGCAGCTGCCAGGTACCGGAGGCAATACTTCCAAAGGGACTAGGGCCCCTGGGCAGGGCCACTTCTTCCCCAGGGGACCATCATCTGTGGAAGGTGAGGGGCCTGACAGCACAGCAGTTAGGCTCACACCTGTATTTCTCAGAGAGACGAGGACTGGGATCTGGTCCCTCAGCCCTGTGTACTGCTCACAGCGCCCTCACTGCAGTTCAGTACGGGGCCCACAGAGCAGCTCCATGGGGCCCTTCCCAGTCCTCCCAGGCGGCCTCCTCCCTGCAGTCACGGGAAGCCCCATGCCACACAGCCTTTCCTCTTGACCTCCTGAACCTTCCCTCCTGAGTGGTATGCAGACAGCGTCATCGGCATCAGCCGGAAGGTGTGCTAGCCGCAGACCTCAGAACCACGGGGCCGACACTGCACTCTCACCAGATTCCTCAGCAGTTTGGGTCTGGGACACAGTGTGAGAAGCCCTGTCCTGCCCACGCAACACCTGAGCTCTCCATTCCAGGTGCCAGCCTGCAGATTCACTGACACCCGCAGGGCATCTTTCTCTGGTTCTCAGCACAGACACACATTTGCCCTGTATTTTCCATTCCTTCAGTTATTTCTAGACAATCAGAAAAGGCCCCGTTTACCTTTCAAACTACAGCCCAGACTTCAAAAACAGAAGTCTTCAGCCAGTCTCCTCATTGAGAGTCTCCCAGCTGAGGAGTTCTTCTGCCCCTGAGAAAAGGGCTTCTAGCACCGCGCTCCGAGTTCACACAGCATTCAAACAGCTAATCCTGGTCTCAAGTCACCTGGGACACATGCCAAAGTACTTACTGCTGAAAGGGAATGAAATGCTGCTTTTCTTCATCGTCCACCTTCCCGTGTATGATATCAGTAATATCCATCACTAGGAAAGAGATAAGCTTAATTAAAGAAAGTAATTGCTTCACGCCTCACTAAGCTGCTATAGAGAAGGACAGTATCAGTAAGCCCAGAACACAAGAGGAAGAAAGACAGTAGGTTGGGACATTTCTTTCACGTTGCTGCCAGTGGTAACTGCCCAGCACAGCCAGCCTGCAGCAGGTGCTAGGAAAGGGGCTTGGGGTGTCACCCATAACCCTGCAGACCACCCTCTCTGAAAAAAAGAAATCCTCCAACAGTTAAGTTGTTGAATTCTTCAGAAATTTGAGGATAGTTCTTTTCTATTGAGTTTGCACTCAAAGCCATGAAGAACATATATTTTCGGCAGGACTGTTAGTAGAGTTAAAGACTCAGAGAGAAACTCAAGACTCGAAGGGGTCCCGGACTTCTCAGACTCAACACGTTCCCATCTTGCTCCCACATAAACCTGAGTGGCAGCACTACAGAATAAATCCAACAGCAATTTGCTCTTCCCCCGAGGGTAATTAACAGGGTGCTGTGCTAAGTCTGTTGTACGTATGAAGATATTATTAGGTCTTCCTTAAAAGGTGAAGTGCAGAAAAATTAAGTACCTGGCCTTTAGTCATAAATTTAAGTGGGAAAGCCAGGCTGCGTGTCCAACAGTAACTCCAGAGTCAAATCATAGAACTACTCCCCTGGACTGCCTAGAAAAATAGTTAAGTGGGCTGCTCTCAAGCTGGTGGCAGGAGGCAGGGCCCCTGGCAAGGGCTGAGTCCGCTATTAATAAATTGGTCTGGCTGTAAAACACACAGGACCCATCCACCACCCAGATAACCTGTCTGGAGATTACAGGAAGTGCTGGGATTAAGGCAGTTCTCACATGAAAAAAAAAAAAAGAAACAGAAAGGGAAGAAACGAGTTCTCCTAAGTAACGCAGATGGCAAGGTGTACGAGATGTGAGAAACTGTTGGGTGAGAAAGGTGTGCTGCTTGTCACCCTTAGGGGAGCCTGTAAAAACTGCCTGATGCCAAGGAAACTGAGGCCGAGGATATAGTTCACTAGCACAGCGCTTATTCAGTGTGGGTCAGGTCCTGGGTGCAATCCCCAGCACCAGAACAACAAAACCTATGCAATTTTATTGATCTCCAGAAACAGGCTGTCCTTGGCCCAGGCTGTCACCAGCGAGATCTGACTTCCGCTGGTAAATCAGTCTCTGTATTCCACGTTTTCGACACTTTATACACCTGTGCATGCATGCACATATGCAACTTTTCGGTTGACACAGAAAAGCAAAAGCTACAAGCTTCAGTTTTTTTTTTTTTAATGTATTTGGTACAGGGTCTATAGGGTCTCACTACGTAGATCAGATTCCTGTAGTGATCCTGCTGTTTTCAGCCTCCCAAATGCTGGGATTGTAGGTCTGTGCCACCACGCCCAGTCTCAGTGGTTAAGTGCATCCTGGGGCTGGGGTTGGCATAGTATGCCAGCAAGCTTAATTCTTGACTCTGTCTTCTTCCTACCCCACTTTCGTAGTTTTCTTATTTTCAGACAGGGTTTTGCTAACTAAGCTGGCCAGCCTGGACTCCAACTTAAGCTCCTTCTGCCTCAGCCGCTGGGACTATAAGCATGTGCCACCATGCCTTGCTTTTCTGGTTTATTTTTATTCATTTATTTATGTTTTAAATGTATTGGTGCAGAGTCTCTCTTCGCAGCTCAGACTTGTAGTGATCCTGTAGTTTTCAGCATCCCCAGCACTGGGATTACAGGCATGCACCACCATGCCCAGACTCTGTGCGGCTCAGCATGACGGAGGCGGGGCCACACGGCATGTGGCGCTAGGGATTAACCCTCAGCCCTGCAATAGTCTGTTGAGCCTTTCATCCCCCAAACTAAACTCTCTACCCATGAAATAAGTGTGGTCCACGCAGGCCTGGCAGCCCCTAATCCTCTACGACTCAGGTTCCCCTTGGCGGACGGCAGAAGGGAACTTATGCAGGGTTTGCTTTCTTGTATATCTGGCTTATTTTGCTTAGCATAATGTTCTCAATGTGGTGGCCAGGGTGACAATTTCCTTCCAAGGCTGAGCAATACTCCCTTCGGCGGCTAACACACTATTTTCTTCATCCATTTGCTCACTGATGGGCCCTGAGGTCGCCTCACCTTTCGGCTCTGGTGGATACTGCTGCTATGAACAACACTGTCTGAGTCTGTTCATACTTTGCTTTCAATACTTTTCGGCAGATGCGTGCAAGTGGCTAGATGATACTACAGACCTCCCTCCCTCCCTTTAGCTTATGTATCTCTCACTTTTCTCTATGATATTAAACCCAGGGCTGCTGCACTGAGCTATGTTCCTGGCCCTATGTAGAGAAAAGATCTGGTTAAGTTTTCAACTGCACTCAAACTTGCCACCCTCCTGCCTCAGCCTCCCGGAGCGCTGGGATTACCGGCATGCACCACTGCATCTGGCAGCATTTCACTCTCCCAGGCACTTCCTTCCGCCGTGCGTGGTACCTGCACACTGCATGTGGGGCTCTGGGTTTCCTTCTCCCTTACCTGCAACTCCGAAAGGTCTCCGGAGCCCGCAGGTGTGCTTCCTGCCCTCCTTCAGCTCCATGCGGCCCACGCGGACGATCTGGCACACGAGGCTGATGCGCGGCCGGATGAGGTCTGAGCTGCTGAGGTCCTGGAGCACGGAAAGAGAAGCCAGGAGAGGCCGCTTGAGTCAGCTGTGACTTTCTCTTTTCCCTGTACGGCAGACTCCAGTTTAGAGCACATCTCTCAATACTGAACCCACAGGGAGACCCCTCTCTTTCCCATTCCAAGCCCCAAACTATCATGGCATCAGAGAAAACGATTTCTCATCCCCAGTCCCTACTTCAAAATTCTAAAACAAATTAGAGTCGCACAAAAGTGTCTGGTTTTGCTCAGGTAAAGCAGGGTATTTAAAAATCAGGACAGTCATTGCTGTCATCCGACAGCCTCCTAGGACATAACTCAGGACAGGCTGCATTTCGGTGTCAGATGAATACAAATGCGTGTGACAGTGACATTTACTGCGTCTCCACACAGGCCTGGGACATTTCATTTCATCTTCAAAGCAGTGCTGGGAGGGTGAGGCAGGCATTGTCTTGTGCAGTCGCCCACCTGCTTTTCAGGAGGAACCCACCGACTGAGGACTTCTCCGGGTGGGCTGCGTCCTGCGCAGGGTGCAGGGCAAGGGTCTCAGCTCCCGTACAGAGCTAAGATCCACACTGGCCTGGGTCTGTCAGGCTGGGCGCACAGGCACAGCGGCGAGCTCACCGATCGCACTCACTCCACATCAGAGCTAATTGCATTACAGCCTGAAATGTCTCTATGACACAGCTGCCCGAGTCCTCTTTACAAAGTCAAGAACGACTTTTCAAATAATTATTCCAAATCTCTTCTCTGCAATCGAGTTAACGCAAGTCACCAAGGCAGGAATATCCACCAGTACTAACGTCCACTCCAGGTTTCTGCAGCAAGCTCTGCAAGGTTTCCACTCATAGATGAAACAAAGACTCCCAGCAGCTGGTTATGAAAACTGTGCTGCGGTGATATTATTAAATACGCAACCACAGATAAATGAAGTCTTTGAAGAGTGTTTAGTGGCCAAAGTAATGATACCACATTTTCTTCAATGTGGTTCCCACATTTTGAAAAGACTAGATATGACATCTACATATCAAGTGGTCCTAACTGGTATGGACTTGTGGGGCAGATAGGGAAAGGCAGTGAACAGGAGCTGTTGGGAAATGGTACCAGAAGGAAGATGACTGGAAGACTAAATAATACAGTACCCGTCTTTTCTCTGTCTATATTTTTGAGATAGGGTTTTGCTCTGCAGTACAGGCCAGTCTGACACTAGCAGTGTGGTCCAGGCTGGCCTCCAAGATTTAATCCTCCTGCCTATACTCTTTAAAGTGTGACACATAGTGGGATAAGTGCTTGCCTGGCAAGGGCAAGGTCCTGAGTTCGATCCTTGGTACCACCAATAAATAAATGAATAAATAAACGGGACATTTAGACAGATAAAGGCCTTCGGCCTCAGGGGAAGAAAAACCAAATATCTTAGAGCTAAGGAAATACTAGGGAGGTTTCAGGAAGAGTTCCGGAATCTTCTCTGCCTGCATATACAAGGCGGTGAAGATCCGAACTAATCCCTGCAGGAAAAGGAACCGGCCCAAGCTTGTCCCAGCAGGAGGATATTCACAGAAGGAGGAAAAGGGAGGCCCTTGAGGGACCGCGGATCGTCTGTCACCCTCTTGAGCACCGTAACTTTTTTCTGCCCTAAGGATGGGAAGAGAATAGGGACATAAGCTACGGATGGGCTGAGGATAGAAACACAGGAGAGTCACTCCTGTAGGCCCAAGGACCAATGTCGTACAGGAGTGACAGAAGCCAAGAACTTTCCCAAACTAGGGAGAAGATGGCCCATGAGGCCAAGCGTGCAGCCTGGTGCATGCTCCTGCTCTGAGCTGTGCACAGTGCACTCTGTGGGGAAGAGACGGGGCTGCCCATGCAGACACACATTATGATCCAAGCACACAGGGAATATATAAAACTTTTTTACAGCGAAAGACACACTGCCATTATTACCCCCCAAAAAGTCTTCGGCCCATGGTCCCTGCCACTTTCTGAACTGTTCTGGAAGTCCTTTTCCATATCATCATCTTCTCTGATCAAAAACACGGTGAACGCTGTTGCCCAGGGCCACCCAGTGGCAAGGGAGGCTCATAAACATCGCGCTGCGTCCTCTTCTACCTTATTCACGGGCACTGTGCGACTTTTGGTTCTTCCCCAGAGTCAAAAGACTACCCTGATACTGACACATAAGCATCCTGAATCACTTCAGGACACTGACGCAAGTATGACCATGTAAAGTAGACGCTCACAGAAGAGGAACCCAGGACTGCTTCAGGAAAGGACAAGGGCGATGGGCTAAGAACGTAAGCGAAGGGAGGATGTTGAGGACGCTTGATGGCAACATTGCTTTTACTATAATAAATTTCTTAACATTTAAACGTTGCCCCCATCTTTAGACTATACCAGGGGGCAGCACTCACGACGGAAATGCAGGAATAGCCCATCCAGACAGGGCATTCAGACAGAGGTCTAAACCTTGCATCTGCGTGGCCAGGACCCAGGTCTGCAGCAGGGCCCCACGTCCCCCTACACAACTCACTCTCGCCATCTTCTTCTCCACTTCACAGACACCTGCCCTGGTGGCAGAATTCCTTCTCCTGGGTCCTGGGTGGGGACCAGAGCCAGGGTTCTGCGTGCACTGAGCAGACGCTCTGACCACTGGGCATCCTCTCCCCCTGACCTATTTAAAATACAATACTTCACCAGGAGATGGTGGCAGTCCCCTCAGAGTACTCAGACTGCCTAAGATTCTGTGTTCTTCACTCATTGATTGACTGTTTATTACCCCTATTCCCCACTGGGACAAAAGCTGCCCAAGAACAAAGGGCTTTTCCTTTCTTGATTTATTCATAGCTATCGCCCCTCCCATTTGTTGAGGGATCTATCACAAGTACCTAAATCACTCCCTGGCATCGAGCAGATGCTCACTGCATCTCTGCTGAGTAAGTACATAAATGGCTGCTCCCACCGGGGCTCAGGAGGCTCTTCCATCTTTCACATTTCCCATGAGCCTCTGCTCACATCCGGGTAACAAAGACCACAAGGAAACAGATGGGGAGACTCACAGTGAACACTGCTTGCAGGTTATTGAGCTTCTCTATCTCCTTGGGCATCCCATTACTGCCCCAGTGAATCAGGTAGTTCTCGCTGGTGAGAGAGAGAAGATATTACTTTTAGTGAGAGTCCACGTGGGCACAGAGGTTGAGGGGAAGGAGGGAAAGAAGGGGCAGGAATGTTCCCGGCAACCCTGCTGGCAGCTGTGGAGGCAGGACCAGGGGGCTCACACCTGGTGCCTCGAGCCATCGCCGGCCTCTGGCCTTACGAGTGTCCTCGGCTGCTGCCCCACAGGGAGTGTCTACTCAGATCAGGACAAACACTGCTTAGGATGGGGCAGACGCAGCATCATGTACGGCATACGGCTGCCCGTATGCTTCTTATGTAGTACCCAGCACTGAGTTCAGGACACCTTTTTTTTTTTTGTGAGACAGGGTCTGGCCTGGAGCCTGTGCCCTTCCCGCCTCAGCCTCGCAGAATGTGGGAATTATGGGCCAGTGCCACGGCTTCTCTACAGCCTTCCCTCCAAATCACAAATTCATTGTATGAAAGGTTTAGCTTTACTCAACCAAGAATTTAATTTTCTAACAACCATTCTCAATCCATACTTTTAACCCACAATATCATACTTAAAACATTTATTTTAAAAACAATTCACCAGTAACTACTTTTTTCAAGGTCTTTTTGAGGCAAGGTCTTGCTCTACAGATCACGCTGGCCTTGCACTCACTTTGTAGGCTAGACTGGCCTCAGACTTGCAGCCATCCTCCTGCCGCAGCCTCTGAGTTCTGCAATTAGAGGTGTGTGCCCCCCGCCTGGCCCCAATAATTGTTTTTTATCCACTTTCTCAGAAGTAAGCCTGTGTCACCAGAGCTGTTCCGCAGGTTGTCATCCCAGGATTACACACTCCTCATTATTATCTCTAGTAGTCTTTTATATAAATTTCCACAGACTTTTTAAAATCAGTTTTGGGTTTATAGTAAAGCTGACCGGAAAGCAGACAGACACTGTAAACCGGGTGCCTTGCCTGCCACTTAGGTCCTCAGCAGGGCAGCCCTGGGATCTAACTGACGCGCCTACTCGGACAGCGGTGTCACCACCCAAAGCCCGCTGGTGACGTGAAATTCTTGGTTGGGAGCACTCTGTGGGTGTGGAGGTATCTAATGATCTGCACGAAGCGCACCTGCTCTGTCTCAGCTTTGGAACCGGAGCACTTTCCTTTCTTCTGCCTGGAAACCCTCAACCTCTCCTCCTCTGAGTCCCCTTCCCCATTCTACCAAAGGCTCCTCAGATAGGGGCAGGGGAAGGCTGACTACCTCGAAGGGCCGGCAGCAGGTGATCTAGGGCTCCCCTACCTGATGAAAGTGGAATTGTCCGGGTCGTAGAGGGCCATGAACAACTCCGCATCCTCCCCGATATTGCAGACAAAGTTCTTGAAGTTCACGTAGAGGCCGTAGGTGTGGGCGCCAGTGAAGATGGCCTGGGTCCGCAGGTCGAGGTTCTGCAGGAGGGACTGAGCACAAGAGACACCATGAAAAGATGCGACTGTGCTAGAGAATTGGAAGCTATAGACTGAGGAGAAATAAAATCCTTTCTTGCGGGACTGGTGTTTGAACTTACGATCTTGCACTTGCCAGGCAGGCACTTGTGCCACAGAGCTATCTCCCTAGCCCCAAGAAATAAAATCTTTATCGAAATAAACAAACAAAAAACTGGAAGAAAATAAATCAAAATGTCAGCATCGCTGGATCTAGGCCAGTGATGGCAAACTTGTTACAGTTTTTAATGATACAAACAGCCTGACAATACGTGTGCCACAGGTTCACCCCCACTGATCTAGGCAGTCAGATAGGTGATTTTTTTCTTTGCTTTTAAAAAAATTTTAAAAATATTTATTTTTTCATTTGGTACGAGGTCTCACAGCACAGCTTAGACTTGTTGTGATCCTCCTGTCTCGGCCTCCCCAGCACTGGGATTACAGGCATGTGCCACCACGCCTGGTTTTGATAGCCAGATCAGTTGCATGGCATGTGGAACTCGGGATTGAACCTGGGTCCTTGCGCTTACCAGGCAGGTGCTTAGATTGCTGAGTTATCTCCTCAGCACCATGGATGACTTTTTCTTTGCTTTCCATATCCTTAGCACTTTTCTTTAATGTACGGTAATTACCTTCTATACCTCTGAACATGCTGTAATTCTCTTGTTTCAGAAATCGTAAGCACCCAATACACAAGGTTACACAATGAAGTCTCCCTTGCCCTTACTGCTCCTTCCCAGAGATACCTGCTAATGATGAGTCTCTTGCCTGGCACATCAGAATTAGTCTGTGCAATGCATGCAAGCATTAATCAAAGCACTGCTTTTTGTGTGTATATTTTGAAACACAAATGATAGCATTTTATATACTGACATCTTGATTTTTCTACTTTATTTATATATTTGCATTCATTCTACAACACAACACATTCTGCTATGTTTCACTTTTAAAATGAGAACACACACATTTCTATCTCTGGTCAACAACTCTCCTCCCACTCAGCAGCTGGCAACTGGAGGAAGCGTACCTTTTCTTCTTGGATCTTTTCCTCGATCCTTTTGGAGGCCACTTCATGGGCCTTAAAGAGGGCGATGGTGCTGGTTTCATCCGGGTCTAAGATGTTCCCATTGTCATCTCGCACTACCAGATCTAACCCAAGCATTCTGGACAGAGAGAGAGGGACAGCCAGGTGATTCTTTCCTCCAGAGCAGACTCTGCAGCACAGCCCTTACCAAAGAGGCCAGCGGGCTCTCTGGAAAGGTCAGCCCTGAAGAAGTCAAGGGAAACACTGCTAACAGACATCTCTCCTTTAAGAGCTGCCTCCTTTCTACATGAGTGACGTTCAAAAACGGGATGACGTCAGCAAAATCTACGTAAGGACCTGCAGTGTGACTCTGCCCACAGCTCCACAGAACAACAGGCTACTTGACCCTGCCTCTAACTCAAGTCCTCTTTCTAGTGCTTCTCTGCTTGGTTTTCTGCGCCTGGACGCAGTCACCATGAAGGACTAGCGCATAGCTTTTTGACAGCTCACCCTGACTTCCTTACTCAACCCAAACCTGCCATGGAGGTGCTCAAGGAAGTAAACCCTGGTTCTTGCTCCCTCACACCCCATCTCAGACCACTGTCCTGGTGTCACTTAGCTAGGGTTTTAGCCTTAACTTTCCCACGCCTGAGTTACTTCCAGGTAAATGTTTCCTCTCCTTCACGACTGTAAGGATTTAATGAAATGATCTGTGTAAAGCATGTAATTCAGTCTCTCTTGTTTGCACACAGCACACTCAATAAATACGAACTCTTACTATAACGAGTGGTGTTAAACTGCCACTCAGAGTGCTAATTGGGCAGCGTGGGGCCATGGGGTAGACAGAACCACCACTCTTGTCCAAGCTTTTGGGCCCAATGAGTACATAAAAGTAGAAACAGATTTGCTTAGCTCCAAGAAGCTGGAGAATAGAGAAATAGGATACTGCTATGTGAATGCCCAGCACGCATTCCAGGCCCCAGCTATTTGGCAGTGGGGACGTCCAAACTGTAAGGAGACCCGAGGGTAAAGGGAAGAGACACGCTGCGTCTGCTGGCCCAAGGCAAGAATTCCTAACTTCCCACTTTCCTGTGTTATGACATCTCCACCAACTGATCTGATCTGGCAGGTCCCTCTCCACAGCTGCCAGACCCAGGGGCCACCCAGGCTCTTCAATGGTGGCCTCGCAGGCTGCCCAGGGACACAATCGCGGTTGCATCGACAGAGCTTCATTTCCTGAGCGGCTTCCAAGGGCTTGGATGGGAAAGGATGCAGACCCCACATTGACAGGGGGCTAAGATCTTGCCCCAGAGCCTGGGGGTCCTCTAGGCCAGCATCAGCGGGACAACATCCCAAAGGACAAAGCGAGCCTATGTGCAAAGGGAGCTGCCTCATTCCAGCTTAGCTGGCTTTTAAGTAAGTTATCAGACATCTAGGCATGGCAGTGACTGCCTAGAACACCAGCACTCTGGAGGCTGAGGCAGGAGGGAGGAGCAAGAGTTCAAGGTCAGCCTGGATTGCCCAGCAAGGTCCTATCTCAGAAAAAGACAAAGCAAAGTAAAAGCAAGTCTTTTGCATAGGTGCAGGAAAGGATTTCCTAAACAACTACACAAGAAACAAGGGCAAGAATCAAGTGAGATTATATCAATCTAAAAAGCTTCTACACAGCCAAAGAATTGATTAGTAGAATAAAGAGATAAATTTATGAAATAGGAGAGTTCTTTTTGTCAGGGTATTTCTCAGACAAAGGATTAATATCCAAAACATATAAAGAACTTTAGAAACTTAAACTAGCTACAACTGGAGACCTGGTTCGAAAACATGGAAATGAGATGAATAGACACTTCAGGAAGAAGTACAAAAGGACAACAAATGTATGAAAAATCAACATTGTTGGTGGGAATGCAAATTAGTGCAACCACTACAGAAATCAGAATGGAGATGTCTCCAACAGCTGAGATCAGAAATTTCATATGACCGACCTAGCTATCCCTTCTCTAGGCATCTTCCCCGCAAAGCATAAGACATCAAAATTCAGCAATACATGCATGTCAATGTTTACAGCAGCAGATTGTATTAGCTACATCCTGGAAATAGCCCATATATCTATCAACAGACAACTGGGTAAAGAACTTGTGGATTCTATATGTATAGAACACTAGTTGGCTACAGAGAAGCACAAATTTGAGATATTTGTAGGAAAATGAATGTGCCTAGAAAATGTAAGTTTGAGACAGGGTCGCACTATGTAGTTCAGGCTGGCCTTTAACTCATCTTGTATCCCAGGATGACCACGAACTTACAGTGACCCTCCCACCTCAGCCACCTGAGTACTGGGATTACAAGTGTGTGCCATCAGGCATGGTAAAAAATATAATGTTGTGTGAAATAAATTAGACAAACAAATATAGTATTGGATCTCTCATCTGAGCCAAGCGAAGTACAAACTAAAAGAGAAAGGAAGGAAAGATAGGAAACAAGAGACAGGTATCCTGCAGATGGGAAGGGGTAAGGGAGATGAAGAGAGGGGGTGGGGGAGGGGTGGGAATAGGGCAACTGGCCAAGGGCAGACCTCCCAGGTACAGGGTCCTCTTAACCTCTGTGAATGTGGACACTACACGCCACAGACATGCACTAAGATGAACAGTATCAACAAGAATAAAAAGGAGGCAAGGAGAACTGGAGAAGGAGAGAAGGAAAGGATTCAAAAAGAGAATCAAGCTATATCATGTTCATGTATCCACTCCCTAAGATGACTGTGAAATGCAGGTACTGCAAACATGTATGAATAAAATAAGTTTAAAGTCTTCTGGTCCTAGCGACTGGCGGTGCAGTTTCTAGGCTTTCATCTGGAGGATGGAGCAGCCTGAATTCTCGGCCCGAAGAGGGAAGTATTAGATGGGAAATCAAAAGGCCTGGGTTCCACGGGATGCTTCCCCACTGACTACGGGACCAGGAAGGCCATCACTTGCACTTGTGAGCTCTGTCTCTTCAGGCACAAAAGAGGAATAAGGCAGCTAGTTCACAGGGTGATAAGGGTCTGAAGCACATGACACAGGCATCTCCTAAACACAGCCTGAACCTCAGTCCTGAAGCTGTGTTCACTCTGGGCAGTTGAGTAGCTTATCTGTGGTTAGGCATGAGCTACACTTTAGCCAGGGGGGAATGGATATGCAATGGTCCTGAGGATGGAGGAGCTGGGTAGAAGTAGATGGGAGAAAAAGATCACACTCAGAAGTTACAGAAGCAGAGTAAAGGGAGAGGTAAAAATTACATACATATAGAAGAAACAATGTCAAATGAATCCCCAGCCAACACCAACTGAGGAGCTGCTTCTGGCTTCCTAAAACACTGGCCTGGAGTGTGAACCCCAGGCCACTGTGAATTAGAACAAAGTGATGAAATTTCTGATTTTCCAAAGGTGATAAAACCTGGAATCCATGTATTACCTGAGCTAAGGAGAGGATCGCTGAAGACACTGACACTTTTAGAGGTGACGGTAGCATAACCCCCAGCCAGGAAGCATGCGGTTGCTTTAGAGGATTGAGTTTGCACACACCGCAAACCACAGTCCCAGTGAGGTGAAGATGGACAAAAGGAGGCTGGATGAGTCTGATATTGACTGAACCACCGCTGTCAGGCTATAAGTAGGCATGGTCAGGCCCTTGGCACAGAACAGGCACCACACAGAGGGCTGTGAAATGCTTCTCTGTGGGAGCTAAGGCTTTCTAGGACACAAAGAGAGCCTTAAGCATCAGCCTCTGGAATGCTGAGATCCAAAGCCTGTTGGAAAACTGGAGCAGTGGGGAGAAGTGGGCACAGAGGGTGTTTAGGGGCGCACTGGGGTGAAGTTAGAGAAGGAGAATAACTGCTAACATTCTACCACACCTCATGGTGACTAAGCCAGACAGCAATGCATCCATAGCTACTGGAGAGGATGTGAATGGCCTTGATACAAGGAACTGATAAATGGCCATCGCGTCAGCTGTCCCAGTCGCCTCGGTCTCACCATCACACATTGTACACCTGTACTGCAAGACGACATCGTACCCATAGAGACGTACAATCACTACATGCCAACTGAAAACAAATGGTATCCTTCCATTAGGTGTTGGTCACGCCCCATGTTCCCAGTGAAAGGTGGCCCCTGTCACCTGTTCCCATGGTCGATCTTGGCTGTGACTTTCTTCTTGAGCTCCGCCAGCTCATCCTTGGGGAGTGTTCCGGACAGGATCTGGGAGCGCCACTCGACCAGGCTGTAGGTCATCTGCTGCAGCTGGCGGAAGAGCGCGACCTTGTTGTTCTAAGAGGGGAAAGCGAGTTGGAGGGAACAGAGAGAAAAAAGCTGCAGTGAGCGCTGAGGAAGTCCGATGGTTGGTGAGGTGTTAATCAGTTCACTGCATCATACGGAAAGCTGTGTGTGCTCAGGACTTTCTTTTAAAATGTACTTATAGACGACTTTGTCCTGAGCCACTTCTACTTTACGCAGTATTGAAAGTATTAAAAAAGGATAAGCTAAAAAAAGCTTTGGCACACAAAGGTAACCACTAGCACAGTAAAGAGACAAACCACAGAATGGAAAAATATGATGGCTAAGTAGTCCCACCCCCCCTGTTCTTTCTGCAGTACCAGCGGTCGAACTTGGGACCTTGCGCTTGCCAGGCATAAGCCTATGCCTGCCAAACCATTTCTCTGGCCCTGTCACCTAGCTGTTCCTTAGATACGACTAATACAGTGGCACTTTGGTTTGCGAATGCTTTTGCTTCCTATCAATTTGGTTCACAAACAGAAGCATTTAGCAAAATTTTGTTTTTGTTTGCAAACTCTGCATTGGGTGACAAACATAGCCACAGTCATCCCTCTCACAGCAATGCAAATGTGGCCATCGTTTCCAAAATTGTAGAACAAAATTAAGTTCAAGAACCAAGGCATTTGATGTCTAGAATATATAAAAAATTTAAAACCATTAGACCTCCCCCACAATCAAAGACCCAATTAAAAAAGAAAAATAGGCCACTCAAATGACCAGACTCTTCATGAAAAGTACAAATGGCGAATAAATACTTTTTTTTAATGTCATCAGAGAAATACAAATCACAGCAACACTGAGATTCCATCCCACTCCCGAGAGAATATCTACCATCAAGAAATCAAATAATATCAAATGTTAGCGAGGCTGAAGAAAAAAAAAGAACCCTCCTACACTGTGGGTGGGAATACAAACCATGTGGATTGGCACGGAGGTTCCCTGAAAAACAGACACTAGAAATGTTATTTAACCAGGGTATTCCCTCTTCTAGGCATCGTCTCGAGTAGAGAAAACAATGCACATTCCCTATACTATGTGTCTCTCTTAGTTCATTAAAAAGGAAGGTCTGTGCTCATATTGACTAGAAAAATTTTCATGCCCATGTTGCCCTGAGTAACAACTTTAAAGATAACAACATGCCATGCACCAACTATTGCTGTTCTATTATTTTGTTATGAAATTTTGTTTTACCTTTTTCCATTTAATAAAAGTAAAATAAAACACCTAATGTCTATCTTCCCCGCCCTCCCCCCAAAAAAAAACACTAGATGACGGCGACGCACGCACGCACGCACACACACTCATGTCTGTGGCAACATAACTCACAGTAGCTGAACTCTGGAAGCAGCCTACACACATCCAGAGAGATGGATGGAGAAAACGTACTGTCTACACAAGGTAGCGCGGCTCTGTTATCAAGGATGAGCTTCAGTCTCTGCCCAACCCCAGTCCTGCCCACTTACGCCAACCTCCACTGCGACTCGTGCTCGGCCACAGCTCTGTTCCCTCCCTTCCAATGCTCCAGACCTGCTCAACATGAAATTCCCTCCACCTGCAATTACTTGGTGCCTTGTACCCAAATCTGCCCCCTGCTCCCGCCTCGTCTCACACCAGTGCTGCCCACGCTGCCCGCTGGGCCAGCTGCCTAACACTCACTCCAGCCTCTACTCCTTGAGACTCTAGCTGGGCAGGCTGCACCAGTGCCCGGAGTGACTCCAGCACACCCGGCGCCTGCCTTCCAGCACACTGCTCTTAGACAAGGCAGAGGTTCACATGATGTCCCCAGCAGCTGATACAGGGCAAATGCACCATAAAATGTACCCAAGGAAAGAACCAACAATGCAGAGGCACCTGGAATTTCAGAAGGAATGCTGCAAAAAATAAAAAGGTGAACATTTTAAAATCTCTTCCTCCAGAAAGCTGTTAGATCATTTGGACACTGAACTGTTACTTTGGCCTCTACCAATATCTTACTGTAGTTGGAGTAATTTACCACCAATGACCAATGAGTCATTGATGACTAATGCCTCAGTCATTCTAAGTCAAATGCTTGCTGCTGAGCCGTCATGACCTTGATTATATCCAAACAATAACTTCATTTTATTGATGTGTACACACAACTATGCATGAACCTGTACAGCTGCACAGACACAGAGGTATAGATTTCTCTAAGTACATATGTATACACATATGTACATACATATGCATATTTTGTGTGTGTATTTAAAAGCAGTCTGGAGCATGTGCTATGTGCTAGAAATAAGGTTCCTGACTTTAAGGAACTAATATTCTAGGAGAAAAATAGCAGCTATAAATATAAAAGCTATGTATAATATAGCTACACCACAAGGTAATTCCAGATGACAGAAAAAGCAAGAAAGAAAATAACAAATAGGGCAATGAGATACTGTATATATAGGGTAAGAGGCCACTTTAGAGTGATCAATAAAAATGCTCTGCATATCACTTTTGAAATCTATTAAATAAAAAACCTGTACAAGTTCATTCACTTTATGTATCCTATGAAATTACTTTTTTCTTCCAGGTAAAATTCATGATACAGTCTACAGTCATGTACTTCGAACAGTACAGAAAAACTAACAGCAGTATGTCACACATGCAATGTCTCCCCACCCCCACACACACGCACAGCACGGAGGGCTGCGTGGCATGGTCCTCTGTGGCACTCTTCCATGACAATCCAGGGAAGCAGGTTTTGGACTACAGACAGGATTAAAGAGACCCAAGGTCTCCAGTGTGAAGATCACAGGTAAAGGAAGAGAGCCTGGCCTAGGGTTGGGGTAGCAGCTGGTTAACTGGGGATAGCTCACGTGATACAAACCTAAGAAGTCCAAAGTTCATGACAACCCAGGGAAACAGAAGTGCCATTGACCTGTGGTTGCAGAGTGCTTTCATGTGGCGGAGCTCACAAGCACAGAAAGCAGCCTGGTGTGATGGATGACGCATGCCTGAAATTCCAGTTTTTAGGAGGCTAAAGGAAGAGGATCCCACAAGTTCAAGGCCCGCCTGGGCTAGTAAGTTAAGATCCTGTCTTAAGGAACAAAACTGAACAATCAAACAAAGCAAATACAGAAAGCAATACCTGCTTAAAATTGTGAAACTGAGGGAATAGCTCAGTGGCATAAGTGCCTAGCTGGATGAGCCTAAGGTCCTGGCATGGTGGCGCGTGCTGCCCACAGTTCCAGTTAATCAGGAAGCCGAGGCAGGAGGACCACACATTTGAAAGCAGCCTGGGAAATTGAGAAACTGTCTCAAAATAAAAATTAAAAAGGCAGGCGATGGGACTCAGGGTTACAGTGCCACGGCATCAATTCCCAGTCCTGCACCAGCATAAGGAAAAGCACTGTACAACTACCTACATTTTGTGCTTTGGGCATTTTCTCCATTGCGTTTTCTTCATATACTAGTCCTTAAAAAAGTACAAAATGAGGCAAAGATTCCATTTTTAAGAAGCAAAAGTAAAATCTCTGTTTTTTTTTTTTTTTTTTGGGGGGGGGGGTTCAATCTGCTATAAAACATTTCATTATCTTCCAAAGTGGAAGGAAAAAAAAAAAAAAAGGTAAAAAAATTAAGCCTATAACATTTTGCTTTTAGACGACTTGGCATAAAACAGATCATTTTTTTCGTTTCTGTAATCCATTTGTCCAACCCTAGTTAGTTTTCTTTTAATGGTTTCTAATTTTAATTAAGATACTGCATTTCATACTGCAGGAAAGAAAAGGCCCAGGGCTCAGGGAATCCTCTGTGTAAGACAGGCTTTGTCTGGGGAACTTGTTCCCAAGTCCTCCGTCTCAATTATATTAGACACGATCCATGGCAATTTAATTATTGCCTGCCCATATCAGACTTGTTTGCCAAGTTCTTTCCCCAATACAGATGAAGACAGCCATTCTTCTCTGATTCATGGTGCCAAATTAATACTGAATAGACAAGCTGGAACAGACCGGAGGAAGCAATTTCCCCGTCCACTTCAAGGAAGCAGACTTGACCAGCACATTCCCGAGCCTGTTCTAAGCAAGGTGCAGGGTCACTGGCCCCTGACCCGCATGGGCTGTGAGGCCAACACAGCAGACAGCTGAGGACAAAGCCTTGCACAGCCTAGCTGGCGCAGAGCCTGCTTCTCCAACGCTTTTCTCCTGTTGCCCTATCCTAAGGCTTGGATGCGGCCGGGCCCCCAAGGATCCACTTGCTGGCAGCTTGGGCTTCAATGTGGAGATGTGAGAGGGGGGAACCTCTAACATGGCCCCTGCAGGAGACAACCAGGGCCAGGGACACTGTCCTGTGGGATGATTCGTGAGAAAGACGAACGCTTGGCTCCTGAGCTGCCGTCACCTCCAGTCTCACCCTGACCTCCCATGCACACACTCCAGCTGTGATACCAACAGCCATGTCACGACCTAGCTACACAAGCTCTCTCCAGAAGCTGAACAGACACAGCTGTACAATTTCCAGCCTTCAAAACTGTGAGCAAAATAAACCTCTTTTCTTCACAAATGCCCAGCCTCTGGCATTCTGTAGCAGCAACATCAAACGGACTGAGATCCTGCTGGCTCTGTTTTCTAAATAGTGTGCAGCCCAGGCCTGCCTGTGGCATGCTTTCTCTGCTACCTCCCTCCCGTCTTCCCTGGTGCACTCTGCCGCACTCCCAGCCACTACCGAGTCATTTAACAATACCTCTGACCCTCTCCAGAAGAGTCGGCACAATCCTGGGATACAGTGGGAACTTGGAAGCAAATCTGATGGCTCAAGCTTAAGATAACACCCTAGAAGTAAAAGAAAATAGCACTCTGGTTTCTATTAGAGGACCAGCTACATGAAACAAAAGACCTCAGGTACTGCCCTGCCACCCAGTGAAGACCTTTCTGTGTTCACTCAAGCCTTTTCCCACTTTTCTACTTGAAGGCCTCTAAGGTCTTCCTTTTTTATACTCTTAGTCCAGATGTTTATTGTTTATCTTTTTTTTTTCCTTCTAAGTTTTCTGGAGATAAAAGCCAAGCCATAAGGAAAAGCACTGTACCTTCATGCCAAAATAATGAAAGGAATGCAGAAGATATTCATGGGGTATTAGAGAAATTCAGGGGTCATGCGGACAATGGCGCTGCCTCACCGAGGCCCCGCATCAGGGCTCCCTTCCTCCTCCATTCTGGGCCTTTTCCTGGGTGCGCCAGCTTTCCACGTGGGCGGGATCAACAGCAGCTCCGCCCTCCGACCTTTCCTCCCCCACACAGGTATTACCACTTAAAGAGAAAAAACTTGGCCTCTGTCTCTAATTTTATCCTTAACTTGCTTTGCAGCTTTGGGCAAATTACTCCCCAAGGGTTTGCAGACCTGCAAAAGGAAAGTCCTGGCGTGAAGATGAACCCATTCCTAAGGGCTGCGCAACTCAGTCATTCCTCCCGGGCAACTTCCTGACCAACCGCATCTGAGTCAACCACCTCGTTCCTCACGATCCTGCACTCCTGGGAACCACTGCATTGCATCGCATCTCAATCTCCCAACCCCCACCCCCCTCCCAGGTCTTTTTAACGGCCCCATGTCTAGTCACGCAGCTGTCACTCCCAGGGGCCACACCAGGTGCCTTGGTCCTCCTGTGTCCTTGAGCTGCACAGAGCCCCTCCTCCCTGCCTTCCCCACCTGGTCCTATGCTTCTTCTCTTCACCATCACAGCAAAGCTGTCTGCCTGGAGAGGGTCTAACTTTAAAAAAAGAGATACAAGTGAAAGACCACCTGAAAGCCAGGCAAGGACTCAGACAAAACTCAGAATTGTAAAAGCGCCCAAAGCACCGCCTGGGGCTCAACCCTATCATCTCCGTGTCCTATCCCATCTCTCACCAGAGCCACATGGAGGCTGGGCCTGGAACACAGAGATAAAAGACAAGAGGATGACTTTGCTGCGGGAATTTTCTATGCTTGATAATAAAGAATCAGATGCTGATTTCAAGCCGTGAGACCTGGGCCTGCGCTCTGGCAGCTCCTGGAATGCACCAGTTCGCGGAGATGATACTTAATCTGCATGCAAACCAACCATGGAAAGACAATGCCGCTCACAGCGTTCCCTACCTACCCGGGCCAGCCATGGCGTTGGCTTTCTGCTCCAGAGTTTTTCTGTAGACAGGAACAAGGGGTCTTATTTTGCTGGCAAATTTTAAAGCAGGGAGGTCAGTGATTCCTATGAACTATAATTCAGCAATTATACTGTATGGATTCTATATTGGATATTAACTAGCTTTACTGTATTTTATTTTTAAAATGATTTGTCTGTTTGGTACAGGGTCATGCTACGCACACTGCTGGGATTTGTAGTGATCTTCCTGTGTCAGCCTCCCACTTCTAGGATTAAAGGTGTGCACTAACACGCTTGGCACGTAGTACCAGGGATAGAACCCAGGTCCTTGCACTTGCCAACCAGGCAGGCTCTCAGACCACTGAGCTCTCTCCTCAGCCCTAGCTGGCTTTACAACCAGCCTCCCAAAGTTGGGGGAGATAAAGATCTTCGGCTGCAACACGGAATAACAGACAGAAAACTTAGAAACTTTACCAAGAAGAGCAGCAGAATCAGACAGGGCTGAAGGGGAACCACGCTTGATCTGCATTCCTACCTCCTTCAGCCCCACACTGCAAGATGAGGAGCCAGGAAGGCACATGCACCCTTTTGCGACCTCAGGACAAATGTCGCCATGTGATGGAGCCCTTTTCAACTGCTCCAGATGAGCCATTTCTTCCAAAATGCAGCACGGTAAGGGGACAGGCAGAGCTATCATTCAGTAACAAATGCCCACGGACGCTGTCCTGGGAACCTGACGCAGTTAATCCCACTGAATTCTTACAGTAAACTAGCAAGGCACAAATGACAGAAAATTCCCACTCGAGGAGAGAAAAATAAAACTTGGGAAGTCAAAGGACTTCTCCCGGGTCACAGGATCAGCCGCTGGCTTTCTGACTCCGAGTTCCATCTGTTCTGGTTTGTTTGTTTTTCGTTACTATTTCTGGGGCTGTTATTTTTCCTAGATGTAGAAGTACATACTCTACAGGGAGGGAGGGAGGGAGAAAGCAGGAATTGCAAACCCAGCCCACCCTTCTGGCCCCAGTGCCTGTGGTCCTGGCGCCACTCCAGGGGCGCTCACTGATAAGATGCTTCTTGGCCGATCAGCCGCTGTCCCCACATCCCCACTGCCAGGACCTGAGAATAGCAGTGGAGGCGATGCACACGGAAGCCACAGTCAGGCTGCGCTCTGTGCTCTCTGCTCTGGAAAGAGCCGTGGTTGCTTGGCTTGAACCTAACCCAAGGAGGCTCCCCATCTACGGGGGGAAGTTTCGGGTGGGAAGTTCCGCCTGCTGCCCAGCGCTCAAGGCCACCCCGGTTAACTATTCCAGGAGACACAGACAGTGGCCTTGGATAAGGGTGGCACACACAGCGGGGTGCAGAGTCCCTCGATGAGAGGGAAGCCAGGGGCCAAGGCTGCCCGGCACAAGGGTGTGCACAGTGGGGACTACTCCCAGCGGAGGCAGTGTCAAGGATCACAAGCTCCCACTGCAGACCCTGGACTGGGAGTCGGTAGAGAGGCTTCAAAGCCACCATCTCTTCTCACAGTCGCACAATGCTGTGGGGTCCCCAAGGGAGCTATGCAATACTTTCAAAGGGAGGCAAAACCCAGCAGAGGCTCAGAGATCACAGCTCACTTATCCAAGGCCACAGAGCTAGTGGGCACAGGGCCTACAAGGCAAACCCAGTTTCCTCACCTCTGGATTGGACGAGTGCCTGGTGCCTGCAGCCTAGTCTCTCTCCAGAGCATAAGGCCAACACCCCAGAAACCAGGAAAGCTAATTCAACAGCAAGCAGTGATATTGTGGACAGGGAGGCGCATGCCTGAAATCCCAGCACTTAGGAGGCCGAGGCAGGAGGACTGCGCATTCAAGTCCAGCCTGGGGCAACTTAATGATCTCATGAGAGCCTGTCTCAAAAATAAAAAGATAAAAAAGGGCTGAGGATATAGCCCAGCAAGAAAGCCCTGAGTTCAGAGCCTAGCACTGAACACACGTACACCCAGACACGCACCATGTTGAGGGAAATAAGCTAGGTTTAGACAAATACCACGTGATCTTCCTAATCTGTGTAATCTACGAAAGATAACCAGGAGAGACTATTATTGGACAAGAGAAAGGGAAGAAAGAGGACAGAGAGAAAGTGCAGGTCCTGGGGACATGAATAGGAGCAAAATATAAACACTGAAGCCCTACCCTCAAGTAAAACTAGGGAGACGGATACAACACAGGAAGGGGGTGAGGGAGAGAAGTGATAAAGTATTTATGTGCATGTGTAAGCCTAGCCAAACGATACCCATGAATCTGCATAATCAATAAAAAAGATGAAAAAAAACTGTATGGTTTATGTCTAGTTGTCCCCCCAAAGCCTCATGCAATCATGGGGCGGGGACTTCTAGAGTTTGAGACATGAGTCATGATCCACTGAGATTATGTGTTTTGGTACTGATGGGGTACAATTGGTTCCTCCCTGGAGCATGACCTGGGCCTGCCTAGGATATGATTGTCTTCTCCCTAGAGTGAGATCAAGGGCCCATCCTGGGGTATGATTGGTTCCACCCTAGGGCACAATGGGCCCATGCCAGAGTGACTGAGCACAAAGAGACTTTTTAAAGGACTGTTGCTCTCTGCTCCCTTGGTTGTTCTGCTGCCATGAACTGGATGCCCTCTGCCCTGTTCCACCCAGCCTTGGGCCAGCTGAATATGGACTGAAACCTCCAGCAACTGTGAACTAAATAAACCTTTCCTTCCCTCATTTTGAGTGTCGGGTATTTGTCCCAGCAACGAGTAAAAGTAACTAAAACAAAAACCAATAATCTTGGGTTTTTTTTCTTTATGCATTTAGGACAGGGGATACAGGGTCTACAAGGTCTCACTACGTAGATAAGACTTGTAGTGATTCTCCTGTTTTTGGCCTCCCAAAGCGCTGGGATTACAGGTGGCCAGTCTCAGTCACCCTTTCAGTGGGGGGCATGGGGAGAATGGAGGGGGATTTAATCCCGGCCCCCACCCTTTACCAAAGCAGGTACTGTAGTCTGCTGAACTATAAGGCTGGCCTTTAAGCTTGGTTACTGATCATTCATACACACACACACACACACACACACACACACACACACACACAGTAACAAACGACTGCAAAAACCAAATTCCTGGGAGGCAACTGTCTTTTGTCTCTAGAATAATCATCAGTGTCTACACTGGTGGGGCTTAATCTAGTTAGCAGACTGCTATAAGACTGGAGCCATCATGTAAATTTCCAGCCACTTTAGCCTGAAAAGCACAGAACGAGGGAATATGTTTTAGAGAAGCTCGTGGCTTCTCAGGCATCACAGGAATGGTTGAAGACACCAAGCAGAATGCTTGGCCTCAATCTGTGGGAAGAAACAAGATGAGAGACAGGATTGAAGGATTAGCGTATACCAGCAAAGTCTGTACGGATCTTTACATGGGCTAGAGGAACTTAAGAGAATCAGAAAACAAAACCCTAAAAAGTCAATGGACAAGGGGAACACGCAGACTCCGACTTTGGTTTCCCTCTACTGTCTCCCCTTGAAAGGTGCCTGAGGTTTGCTCCTTTCAATGCAACTTTTAAAGTAAGAAGTCCAGGAACTCTACCTGCGATAAACTGCCAATGTGTTTGAAATGGACGAAGGCAGAAACAGGGAAAGCTTAATATACTTCCATTTAAGTGGATTATTCCTTAATGGATAAACAGGGATCAAAAACAAGCAAACGGCTCGGTCCTATTGACTGATTACGAGTCTTCACAATCAATACTGGCTATAAGACATTTATAAATATCCACCATAACAAAATGTTATTTCATTTGATGTCTAAATTAAGATGCAAAATGTGCTGCCCTGCTAACAGGGATTGGCCCCTTTCTATTTCCCTCCTTCCTTCCCTCCCTCCCTTCATTCCTTTCTTCTTCCCTCCCATTCCCTTGCATTTCACTTCCCACTTAACACCCAATTCTGCTATCAAGTAGGGAACCCCATACAGGAAACCCTCACCCACCGCTCACCACCATTATTTAACTGCTGAGGGCTTTCACAGCCCTAACACCCAGGCCCTGCGTCTTCTTGCCATGCACTTACTTCCCAGTTCTATGCACAATGACTTGTAGACATGTGGAGGACGTAAGAAACGGGGCACAGTGGCTGCAGCTTAGCAAAAAAAAGGCCTACCTCGTTCTCGGCTTCTACTCTTACATGCGACATTTCTAAAACCCCTTTCCCAAATACAGGCTGAATGTCTCTTATTCAAAATACCCAAGACCAGAAGAGTTTTAGTTTTTTGTTTTTTTTTGTTTTTTTTTTGTTTTTTTTTGGGGGGGTGCGGTGATGTTTGCCTCTAACATGTCTTGGGAATAGGGACCAAGTCTAAATGTAAAACTCATGTATTTCCTATGTACTCATGTGTGTACATACAGCCTAAGGTTACTTGATATAATAATCTTAATCCTGTGCAGAAAGCGAAATTTCACAACAGTCAGGGGTGGAATTTTCCACTTGTGTCACTTAGGTACTCAAAGGTTTCAGTTTGGAGCAGTTGGGGTGCTGGATTTCCAGATGAGGAGTGGCAATGGCTGGGCTATGACACTGGTTGAGTTTGTCCCTCAAGGTTTCAGGTGCTGGCAGCTGGACCTGAGTCTGATGACCTCCAGCAGTGACAGGAGCTTTAAAGGGCGGGGTCCAGTGGGAGGCGCTGAGGGCACTGCCAGAGGAAGGAACTGACACCCTGCTGGTTTCTTCACAGGGGTTACTGTAAAAAGAGCAGGGGCCCTCCCCACGCCCTGCCTCTTGTCTTGCCACACCAGTTCTCCTGATCCCAGGAGGTCCCTACACTGTCACGCCAAGGGTCCATCACCAGAACCAAGCTAATGCTGGGCACCACACCCTGGAAGCTCCAGGACTGACAGCTCAACAAGCTCCTTTCTTTATGTTACGCAGCTTCCGGTGTTTCCTTAGCGTAACAGAAACCGGACACTGCAGGGATGCTTTGTCGGTGCTCACCTCAGGCACTTCCGCGCTCCCCCATTCTCAGAAAGTATGGGACGCTAGGAAATGAAGCCGTGCGCACTTGTGCGGCCTTCATCCATCAGCCTTGTGATGTCTACCACTAAATAATCAATTAACCGAACCAGAGAGTGCTTTCAACGTAAGTGCAGGTGATCGATGGAGGCTGTGGGGTTGGCTGCAGCGCCTCCATCTTCCCGGGAGCCTGTGATTTAGGAACTCAGAGCCAGCTCTCTCCTCAGCTACACATAGAGATCGGAGACTGCCTTCAGTATAAGGCAGCGTGCCCCTGGGGTCACGGGACAGACTGGGCAGTAAGCACCCCACAGTCCTAAGGAAGCATTATGGATTGGGGTGTCTGGAAGGCACCTTATGAAGAACACAGGACCTAAATGACGCCTCAATGGACAGATGGACACAGAAACACTGCTCTCACCGTCACAGGATAAAACAGTCCAAAGCAGGAGTGAAACACCTGCACCAACTGTCACAAGTTGTGCTAGAATGAGAGCTTCTGATCTGATTACTGCTTTTAGTTAGGCAGCGTCTAGAATGGGGTGTTTCTAAGTATGTATTACAATTAAAGGAAAAAAGAAAAACAAAAACTAAAACTAAAACCGAAGCCATTAGCAGATAACCTAACAAAAACCTACACAAAACAAAGTATGTCTAGTGTGCATCAATGGACCCATTCACACCTCTATCGAGAGAACGCATGTTCGGAGCTGGACTTCCGGTCAGCCGTGGAAGCCAATTACAGAGGTGAGGACCAGTGTCGTGCCTACTAAGAAAGAAGTCACTGCAGCAGACAGTCTGTGGAGCCCAAGGCTGAAGGGAGGACACAAGAGACGGAACAGGCACGGTGGCAGGAGAGGCGGAGCCTCCTTGGCCACTTGCGGAAGAGCGGTTCTGTCTGAGAATGGAAAGTGCTAGAGTACGGGACCTTGTCCTAGCCCCTTCTTTTCTCTGATAATAATACAGCCCTACACTCTGGATTCTGGTTCTGGGTCTGGTGCCAGGTTGTGGGGCCATATTAGGTGAGGGCCTTCTGGCTGGCAGAGTCCTGAGGTGGCAGAGGGCACCACAGGTAAGAGACACACTGCACCTATCTGTCACCCTCTGGTCTCACTTCTGCTTCTTATAAAGCCACAGTATTCAACCCTAAAGGCTGATAACCGTTTGAAATGCTAATCATCTCTCAGTCCCCACCTCTAAGCTCCCCAATTGGGTAATGTTTCTGCGCTCTTCACGCCCCACAATGGGGACTCAACTGCAACAGGAGTTTCAGAGGGCACAAACCACACCCATATGACAGTAGTTCCCACTGCAAGCCTACACGCCACTTGTGACCATGGCTGATTGCAGACAGGACGTGCCAGGCCCTGTGTAATTTCCCACTGAGCCGAAGCAACACACAGGCATTCTGAGGTCAGGCCTGTGTTGTGAGAAACAGCACTTGGAGGACTGCCCTGACCGGAACTTCGGGCTCCTCAGGCATCTGAGCCTAGACAACAGCCTCGGCTGAGAACCCTGCCCTCAGGAGGCTGAGCACTCAGACATCTGCAGCTCCTTCCCCTGGAGCACAGTCAAGAGCAAGCCCTCTGTTCCTTATTGGTACCCTAGTTACTCCAGTCGCACGTACTCTGCAGAAGCATTGTGAGGATCCATAGTCCAGGGCTCTCAGGAAGAAGAGCTAAGTGTCAGCTGCTATTACTGTCATGATGCCTTTCCTGACCATGTTTCTCAGTTGCACAAAGATGGAATCAGTGTCTGCACTCACTTCCCATTATGGCCACACATCAGTGGCCCAAAGCTGGGGACACAGAGGCAGCTGGCTGCCCACCACCATGTACCTCCGCTTCCCAATGTGTGGGCCAGTCCTGTATGTCCTGTTTCCCATGGTACCACACGAGCTAATGAGGGGCTGACACCCTACAGAGGGGGCTCAGCAGCAGAACCACAGGCTCAGGGCCTAGCAATTATGCCACGGCCAGTCAGAAGCCCAGGGAGACTCACCACATAGAGCTTGCGCCAGATGACCGCCCATTCTCGAAGAGTGCACGTGAGCTCCTGCACCAGCGGCAGCTCGCCAGGAATCACCGTCTCGTGCTGCCTGGTGAGGAGAAGCAACAAGTTCAGTTCTCCAAGGGGCTCATGGGGAGGTGATTCTGACTATCACATTCCCGGATGCTCACAGATGGGGCTGCTCTGCCTTGTAAAAATGTGCAATCAGTCCGTGGGATGGGCGAGGTGGATGCAGGGTAGGAGACCTAAACACAGGTCGGCAGCTGAGGAATGAGAAGGCTTTCCATCGGCCTGCACCCTGGCTAAGCTAAGCTATGGCATTAGTATAGTGTATTAAATGTCCTTTTGACCTAGGATACCTGCAACTGAGAATACCTTTACTGGGATATAACCCCATCCTACACCAAGCAGCGTCTGAATTTGGTATCTGAATGGCAGGGCCTTCTACAGTTCCATCCTCATTATATGGAAAGGGCCTCCAACTCTGCCTTCTACCAACATGGTGGATAACACTGGAGGCTGCCTGGGAATGGCCAGCTGGAGAGACTCCTCCAGGAAGACATGAGACCCGGCTCCTGGGCCTGGTCCTGCCACCAGGGAGGTGAGCGGACTGAAGCAGGTCTCCACTTCCCATTTTAAAATGTGTGTGCCAAGCTTAGAACCTGGAATGATCTATTAGATTTGCACTGCAAAACTAGGACCCAGCTGTCCATTTCCCTCCCCCACCCCTCTCTGCCGCCAGCCATGGGGCTCCAGTCCTACTTCTCCTTATGGCCCCCAGTGTGCAGTGAGAGCCTCAGGGTGCATGTGAAGCTCAGTGACTTGGCCACAGTGCAGTGCTGACAAGCAAACTGGGGACCCCAAGCGGGGGCTGCTCAGGACTGAGGCAAAGGGCTCCAAATATTCCTATGTGCAAACAGACATACACGTGGACCCACATGCACAAGCACCACACACACACACACACACACACACACACACACACACACACTATGAGCAGGCAGTAAATACAGGAGAGAGACAAAGGCTATCTTTACTCTTCTGAAGAAGGATGCTAGGAAGAATGAGATATAAAAAGAACAGACAGAAGGCCCAGCACGGTGGTGTAGGCCTGTAATGCCAGCACTTGGCAGGCCGAGGCAGGAAGATCCTTGCCAGTTTAAGACCAGCCTGGGCTACAGAGTGAGCTCAAGACCAGCCTGAACTGCATAGTGAGACAAAACAATAAAAAATAAAAAAGAGCAGACAGAGAAAGGCATACCATATTTATTTCTCTCTCACAGAAGAGGAGTAACCCAGTGAGAAGAAGGAAGTACTGCTGGGCAGCAGGCACCATATCATGAAAATCTTGCATCATTGCAGTATGGGGGCTTCCTAGACTGCAACTTACCCTCGGTCTTCCACAGTAGCCTCTTTCAAATGAATGTATGTTTCGGGGAAAATGCCCTACGGAGAGAAGAACTTTTGGTTACATGGCCATAGAAAACCCCAGCCCAAAATCAAAAGCATGAACGGCAGCAAGTGTGACTGGCAGGACTTGACAACAGGAAATGCTCCCACCGGTTTCACAGGACGTCAGTTCCCCTCACTGCTCCTCAGTGCAGGAACGGTGGGAACATGGGAACATGGGAAATGGAGGTGGGGGCTGGGGTTCAGAAAGCATAGGGCCTTTTGTAAATACAGGCAGACACCCCACCTTGTGAGCTCAGAGCTGTAATAGCAGAGAACTTGCAGATTCAGTATCTTCCAAGAGTCTGTCCATCTGTAAAGGGCCTCTCAGGATGACGGAGTTACACAGCTACACAGAACTCGGTCAGCCATAGAAACTACCATGATTTTCTCAAGTAATTTTTCTTTCAGCACTTTCATATAAACCACACACAACCCAAATCAATGGAATTCATTAACTAAATGTTTTCCAGCACTTTATAGTCTCAAATTGTTCTTCCTTCTATCATCATAAGAAGCACTGGTCTGGTGATATTGTCTACAAGGGGACAAGGGGATCCAAGGTCCAGAAAGACCTAAGAGAGTGACACAAAAACCCTAAACACAGACTAAAGAACTGTGGATCGGCTCCTACAATAGGAAGAGAGTCACATACGGGGGTTTTCTGATAAAGCTACAGCTGTCTGTCACATGCTCTTAAAGCTGGAGAGAAGATACTATCTGGAGGAAACAGTTGGCTGTAGCATACCTAACGTGCCGGACCAGAGGAGGCAGAAGAACCTGTTTAGGTGAACTTTGGCTCAGATGCTCCTAACCTTGCCTCCAGAAGAGCTGGTATGGACTCTAGGGACAGCACTTGTCAAAGCGACTTAACACAAGTGTGGGGGTATATCCCCCCACCTCGAGGACTGGGGTTTGAGATCTGTGTGCACCTGGTGACCCGCAGCCCACTCAGAGACGGTCCAGTTTTGGTGCTATATTTGTCTGTACAATACTCTCCACACTCTCTTTTTATCCTCTGCCAATTAAACAGGAAACAGCAAGAACATTTGGGATCAGGACTGCTGATGACAGAGCGAATCCCACAAATGCTCAAGGCAGAAGCAAAACGACTCATCGTTTTCTAAGCAGGGAAACAGAACCAAAGAGAGATCACATGCCTCTCTTTCTCCCTTTAAAACAGGTGGGGCTGAGCGGTGAGAAAGCTCTTGGCCTGCCCCACAATTGCTAAGACCAAAAAATCCACATGTGGACAAAGTGCCTTAGATGTCTTTCATTATAGGTACTGAAGGTAGAGTGATTTTGTGAAGCTGATCAAACAGTTCTGAATAAAAATTCAAAGAGGGCGGTGTGAGATCCACGCCGTGACTGATTTGTGGAGTCTTAAAGCTTCAGATCTGTTTCTAGGACGTAGAGGAAATGGGCATGCTCCTTCTGTCTGTCAAACTGAGGCCGACGATGCAGCAACTGCCATCACAGAGACCCTGGCTTGGCTTTCAGAGCTTACCTCGAGAATATCATGCTAAGTGCAAAAGGCCCGTCACTGAAAGACCTGAGTGAGGCACCTGGCGCAGTCAGCTTCACAAACAGAAAGAGTGGGCAGCGAATGGCTGCAGGGAGGGAGTGAGGGGCTCCTGTGTGGTGCTGAGTGTGGGTTAGGGAAGGTGGAGGCTTTCAGCAGATGGATGGTGGCAATGGACAACACAACAGTGTGAACGTACACACTGCCAAGAGGGCAAACTTTATCATTTTTTTTAAACACAGTTTTAAAAAATGCAGAGCTCTTAAAAAGGGAGGTTTTGGTAGGGACAAATTGCTTAAATTAGCAGTTAAAAGATTAAAGGAAGACTTGATATTGCTGGAGTGTCGCTCAGTGGAAGAACACATAGTGTGCGTGCATGAGTATCTGAGGCCCATTCCCAGCACCAGAAATAAAAAGTAAGCTTCCAAGTCCATAGGATAATCCTTGCAGAAACTTCCCACGTCTGAAGGGAAAGGCCGACTACATTGATGATGATGATTAGGTTGATTATGTTTTCATAACCTGATCACTGGGTCCCCTTATTAAGTACAAGATATCAAACAGAGAAGCCTTCAGAAATATAAACTGGAAGCTCTGAGACAGCTCAAGCCTGGCATAAGCAGGTAGTTTACACTGGCGTACAGACATGGGAATGTCCGTGTGCACAAAATATTCGTTCTGTCGTTCCCCACCTTGGCCTCCGTAGGCATCGCAGGCCCTTGCAGCACTTGGGGTCCCTCGCAGTCATCTAACTGCTCTGGTGTAAATCTGGGGCCTGTAGACATCTCCCATGCTACAATACACAACAAGCCACAGCCCGATGGGGCCGTGTACATCTGAGGGACAGCCCTTTCCTCAAGTCTGCTTTTCACTCTCAAGGCAACCTACTCACTCAAACAACAAACTCATACGTGAAGTAATGGTTTTCTAGGAGTGGCCCTTAGCCCCACTCCCACAGTCCTGCGTGGATCAATGATCTGTGTCCACACAGCTCCTGGCTCCTTCCATTTGTAAAGCCACAAGCGCCTTTTATCACCACTCTAAATGGTAAGAGCTGCTTATAAAGGACATCAAAAATTTCCATTAAAACAATAGGCCTTTCACGTAGCTCCTCCCCTGAGATAAAGAGACACAGCCCAAGGAGAGCATTTCTAAGGAGCCCAGATCGATTAATGAAGGGGTGTCACAAGTGTAGTATAATTCATGGCAACTGGTTTTGAATTCCATTCCAATTTTTCTTGGATTGCTCCACAAGAAAAATATACATTTCAGTTTTTACGAAATCAACACCTCAGTACATGATCCTTATTTGTATCTGTATTACAAAGTTGCTCTTTGGTTATCAAGAGCAAAGACACGTTCTGGCTGAAATAATTCTTCTGAAGGTGAATTTTCAGTTTAAACCAGAGTTTTAAGAATGCTTCCATGTATACAAACACTTGAGAACACACGGGGAACTCCTCTGGACCCTAGGGGGCGCCCTGTCCATCTACTGCTCCCGTCAGAGAGTGGGGCACCGCAAGATGGACTTGGTGGCATTGGGGACTCAGGGGATTTGCCCTGGAAATGAAGGCCTTCTGTGCTAGAAAGGTTCCTCATACACTGCAGACTGAAACGGAAACCCTTGGGCCTGGGACATTTACCAGTTAATGTGTGACATTTACCAGTTAAAAACCTAGAATTCTAAGGTGGCGTTGTGAACCTGGACTGGGAGGCTGAGGCAGAAGGTTTGGCCCTGGGCAACTTAAGGCCAGTCTCAAAATATGAGGGGCTCTGTTGGAGGCCACAGGAAGCTAGGACGTTGATCAAATGTGGGTAGGTGGGACTGGGCCTCAGTGCCTAAGGCAAACAAGCTTGAGATTAACATCCTGTTTAGTTAAAGGCAGCTATTAGTCGCTAGGCAAGCTTGTGTCATGTGTTACAAACTTCGCAAAAGTATAAGTCAATGTAAGTTTTATTGTGGAGCGTGTGAGTCTTGCCCATCAGGCAGACCAGCGACCACCTAGCTCAGCTTTTGTCTTCTTGTCTATCTTTCTCATTCCTGCCACTGTTTCTCTCCAGGTAGGACTGATCACAGTGAGAGCAACAGATCCCTACAGTGCTGGGAATGCACCTCTATGCAAAGAGGCCCTGGGTTCAATCTCAAGAACCACACACACATGAATGTGTATGTGTGTGTGCACGCGCGCATATAGACACACATCAAGAATTTTGTGTTTCATCTGATTTTGTCTGAGAATTTTAAGATTCACCTAGACAAACACCTGAGTTTTCTTGCTCTCTAACACATTTGGAATATCGTAACCATGAGCTCTTGGTGAGTAAAGTTACACCAAGCAGCCTAAACCTACATCACGCAGGAGTGGCCGCACCAGGCCCAAGGTCTTGGCTTTAACTACAGCCCTCCTCACTCCGGCGCCCCTGCCACCACATCTCTATTAGAAAGCTCAGACAAACTGAAGTCAGCAGCAGATTCAGTGGAAGTAACTCATTTGGAAATGACATGTGCAAAAGGACCCAACAGTGGGTAGAAAACCCTGGTCAGCACCAGGGTTGACAGAAGGGCAGAGGGGACCCAAACGGAGCAGCAAATATAGTTTTGCAGGGTTCCTGAATTGTCAAAGCAGACACAAGATGTGTGTACACACACGTGTGCAAATACCGAGTGTGACCCAGCAATCCACTCCAGTCCCTCAGTGTTTTATAACCTCTGCCTTCTACGAAGGTGTTCCTGGGGCCCTGTGCTCCTGTGAGGACGCTCAACATCAGCCCATCTTCGGGGAGCAACCTGGCTCACACTGCGCCCAATAAAAAAGAACCTCAGGGCTTTCCTTTTTCTCTCCCTTCTCGATAAATGAGAAGCCATGTCTCACACTTCTTTCCCAATTCTCTATCTGGCCTGTGAACTAACTGTGAAATAGTAAGAGCTTATCAGCTCTGCTCTTTCAAAAGAAAGCGCTGACATGTTATGTTGCCCCAGCAAGCAGGTTCAAAGGCAAAGTGCTGACAGAAATCAAATAAACCGAAGTGAGTATTAACATAACGAATGGATTTTTTTTTTTTAGCTTGATGTTCAGTAGCTTTGACACTGGGGAAAGGAACCATCTAGGTCAGTATTTTTCAAACTCTACCCGGAACGAACAATCATTTTTTTTTTTTTATCACAGACCAGAATTATACATCAAATACATACAGTAAAAGTGCATGAAAATATTTATGTTACAAAGTTTTGTCTCAAAAACAACACTTCCCAGTGCAATCCATTCTCTTCTCTATTTTGCAGTTTTGACTTCATGATGCACAGAGGTACAAGGCTCAGTTTGGAAACGACGCCTATGCTTCTCTGCTTGGCAGTGCAGGAAAGAATCACATGGTGACAGGAGAACCTTAAAAGTTCTGGGGTCTCAGCACTGCAACAAAGGATAAGGGAGAAGCGAGCGCTTCCCTCCCTGGAGAGAGGTCAGTCAGAGCAGCGCTCCACTGCATGCCCGCCTTGCTAGGCTTGGGGATGGGGAGGGGCAGGCAGCCAGCACTACCTTCCAGCACTGGGAAACAGAGAGAGGGTCATTGACACTATGATTCTGAGGCATGGAGGTCAGAGAATTAGTTTACCAAGGACAAGAAGTGTCATCAAAAAACCAAAACAAAACCAGCCAGACTAGATGAAAACTTAAATGATAAGACATACCTTTTTAGATTTATTCTGGAGGGAATAGCCTCTGTACCAACCTGTCAGGGCATAAGAGAACACAAAGATTTTATGTTTTCTGGAATAATATATTAGCAATATATGTCTCACTGTTCTGTTTGTAATGCTGAGATGGACTCTAAGAGATAATATGCAGATAATTTGCTAGAATATGAACAATTAGTTTGTTCCACAATGAGGTTCTGGTCTACTTTAGAGCTTGTCTTAGCATCTATTTTTTAGACATTTTCATTTTTTAAAGAGAATAAAAAATAGTAAAAAATTTTTTAAAAAACCTTAGATATACATAATTTGACTAAACAAGATGATAGGAATTCAACAATGTTGTATTGCATATTATTGTCTTCAAATGAGTTGTTCGGATTAGCAGGATTTAGAATTCTCTTTGAACCAAGTGAATGATTTCTGTCCTTCATTTCTATTGCTTCAGAGAAACAGAAACAGTGAGCTAGACCAAGTCCAAACTCTGGCACTTTCACACTGGTAGTCATTCTGTCAATAGATGCTTTTTTCTTTTTCTGCACAAATGAACATGAACTTTTATTGCATATCTACATTCTAAAGGTCATATTATACTATCAAAGAAGATATTTTAAAATAATTTTTCTCTGTTTGCTCTCATTCTTGTGCACTGCCAGGATAAGAGCCACCATCTGGGATTAATTTTGAGTGGCAAAACTTATCTATAAAATATTAGCACCTAAGGTATTCAAACACATTCGATAAAACACCTGGAATAGTTTTAGTAATGCTACAAGGATGAAAAAGATTTTAAAATACTAAAAATACTCTATGAAGTAGTTTGCTTAGGCTTTAGGTAAAGACCTCAATTTCTTTTTAAAAATCCAATAGAGACACATACACCTACATATAATTTCTCATTATCTTGTATAGGAAATACTATATGACATGTACATATACAAGTATTTTACATTAAACATTTATTGGGTACCTCACTGAAATACCCTGTCCCCATCATCTAAGATATCACTGCGGCCATCTTGCCCATCTTATAAGTAGCACACACATATACAACAGCTACATACAGTGATTAAATGCAAAATTAGGACTGTAGGCATCTGCCAATAAGCTCTCTTGGAGTCGATTTTATATTTAATGAACCAGAAAATAGTTACACGATTTATGTTGCGCATGCTATAAATACATTGGCTTTACCTTCTATGGACGCTTGCAACATTTTCACGAAATCTAAGTTATTGGTTCCTCCCAAACACTTACCTAACTTGGCTCCTTTTCCAGGGAGCAGCGGGGACCTTGCCATGGAATTTTGGTCTATATGAAGGCTCGTGGTCGAGAAAAAGATAGCTGAACAGGAACCACTGCCCTCAGTTTCCAACCTGCTGGGGGTTCATCTTGACTCAACCGGCCTGAGGGACACCCAGGAGACTGGTAAGGCCCACTTCCAGGGGCTCCAGGCAGCGTGACCTTGGGGATGGCATCCGGTCCCCGCCCCTTCCTCGTGGGCTCTTTCCCTGCACTCTGCTTCCTGGCTGCCATGAGTTCGGCAGTGTTCCTCCTCTGTACCCTTCTGCCCTTATGTTTTAGAGCGTCCAACCCTGGATTAAGATCTTGGAAATGGAAACAAATCCACGCCCTTTAACTTGTGCACAGCAGGTATTTTGTCCCAGCAACAGAAATCTGCCCAGGACAGATGCCCACGTGCAAGTCTTCAAGTACAGGAAGACGGACAAGGCAAACATTTTGCCCCAGAGCCCAAGGAGCTGAACTCACCTGAGCCAGGAAGCAACATTTTAGTCTTTCCCAAGCAGCTCTCATTTTCCTAAGCCCTAGAGGGCCAAGCTGTCACAATATAGACTTTGACCCACTTTCCCAAAACAATGTATCTGTGTTTTCCTAAACAGCATCCTGCATACCCACTCATCCCAGAACTGTGCTTCCTAAAGCTGTCATTTCTTGAGAGCTTGTTTGGAGGTTCTAGCAGGGGAGCACGGCTACTTGTATACCCTTGACCGAGGACTGGTCCTCCTCTGTAGGGGGTGGTCGTCCTCCTTGACCAAGCACACAGCTTCTGGAGGGACGCACATGGACCATTGAGGGAGGAAGGGGACACCCGCCTAGCCAGTGAGATCAGCGGAATCAACCCTGGTGATCAATGGGGTGACAGATGTCGCAGCCAGATCACCCTCACATCTATAAACCTGTCATTTCTAAAAAAACTCTGCTTCTAACTTCTAGTGTTTCTCTAGAAGTATGTCCATATAACTGCTATCAGAAAGCACAAAGTTATCACGCTGGATTTGGAGAAATGAGCACTCATTTTCCTTGGCATCAGGTAATAAAAGAACTGCCCGTGCCTGGTTTCCATCATATCCTTCCTGTCAGAATTCCATAAATTCAACTGCTAACCTCTATAGTGAATCTGGACATGGCTCCTAATGTGTTGGCGATTTTTGGGTCACAACACGGGTTGACACATAAAGTAAAAACAATGCCACCTTCCAATTAATCCCAAGTACTTACTTGTAATTAAATATGGTATACAATTGGGCTTTGAAAAGCACCACAAGGCAAAGGTAGCAAAGACAGTATTAATCAGAAGCTTTAATGAATGGGCAGGGTGAAGCCAGAGGAGGAATCGAAGATGCTTTCTTAAATTATTACATTATTAAAATGAAAGGAATGGTTTGGGGTAGTGAATTCAAAGGGCTATTCTTACGTTCCTTTAAATGACATGCCAGTTACAAAAATGTTATTTCTTTTCTTTCTTGGGGTGTGTGTGTGTGCGTGTGTGTGTGTGCGTGTGTGTGTGTGTGCGTGTGTGTGTGCGTGTGTGTGTGTGTGTGTGTGTTGTTTTGTTTTTTGAGAGGGAGAGGGAGACAGGATTTTACCAAGTGACATAGTTCACCGTCTAGGCATGAACTGGTCATCCTCTCGCCTCAGCTTCCCACAATGCGGGGACTATAGGCACAGGCATGCATCACCAGCCCCACTCTAAAGCTAAGTTTACAGCAGCTATGGTAGATACCAGAAGTTACTCTGTACTAAAGTCACTCTTCTGGTAAGGTAACAAGTCACTTCCGTTTTCCTTGAACTGTTTCACTCCCAAATAAAAATGTTTCTTCTCCATTTAAAAAATACAGAACTGCTCATTTACCTGTGAAAGTTACTGTCATGCATGGAAGTGCTCCCTGGCCACTGCACACTTTCTGGCTTGTCTAACAAATGCCCTTCTGTGACTCTTCTCCTTCAAATGCAATCATTTAGTAAATACTTATTAGGCACTATTCTAGGCACCACAATACACAGGAGACTGAACAGTACCACACAGATTGTGCTCTCATGTCAAAAATACAAGCATGGAGCCGGTGAGATGGCTCAGCAGTCTAAAGCGCCTGCTTAGACAAGCTTAGGGAAGCTTAGGCAAGCGTAGGGACCACAGCTCAATCTGTGGCACCACATGCCATAGCAGCCCCATCCCTAGGGGCTGAGCTGTCCAAAAATTAAATAAATAAAAAATAAAATAAAATAAAAATACAAGCATGAGGTGATGAGGCAATGCAGTATGAAGAAAATGCCCAAGGACAGCAGAGAATGGCTGGTGACAGGGGACGCTGCATTGGCTGAGATGATCAAGCAAAGCTCGCTCTGAGACGCTAAAGGAACCGGGTAGGAAAATGTGAGGGAAAAGAGACACAGATCCTAGGAGGAAGCCGTGAGGCAAGAGTCAGCTTGGGGACAGAAAGGAACCGTACTGGGCAGACTGTGCGACACGTCGGAAGCCTAAAGAGGAGGACACAGAGGCTGTGTGAGAGGGAGCCGTAGTTCTGAGGCCCGGGTGCTCATCGAACATGCCAGGGAACTGTTACAGCTGCTGGCGCCAGAGCCACATCCCCAAATACTGTGATTTAACTGGACCTGGGCTTAGAGCTTCTCCAAAGTTCCACTAGTGGCCAGGCATGGTGGCACTTCCTGTAATCTCAGCAGGCTGGCAGCCTAAAAAAGGAAGTTCTCCTTAGCAATTTACTCAGATTCCTGATTCTTATCTCAAAGTAAATTTTTTAGAATATATATATATATATATATATATATATATATAAAATTTTTTTTTTTTTTTTAATACGGGGATAAAGCTCAGTGTAATGGTGCTGGGTTCAATTCCCAATACCACCAAAGGAGGGGGAAAATGTAAGTCCCCTTGCTAAAGCTAACACTGGCCAGGATTAATTACCGCAAGTAGTGGTATCGTATGCCATGGAGGAATTGAGGTTTTATTCTAAGTACAATGGTAAACACTGGAGGGTTTTAAATGTCACTGTACCTTATGCTTTCCAATTTTAGCATATGTGCTGCCAAAGCGAACACACCTTACGCTTTCTTTTTTAATCTTTTATTTATTATTTATTTTGTACTTGTCTCACTACACAGCTCAGACTTGTAGTGATTTTCCTGCCTCAGCCTCCCTATAGCTGCGGTTACTGCATGTGTCACCACTCCCGGTTCTGGTGGCTAGCACAGCATGCAGTACCAGGGATTGAACTGGGGTCCTTGTATTCATCAGGCAGTTGCTTAGACTGCTAAGCTACCTCCCTAGCCCCTGCACCTTATGCTTTTAAAAGAGCACGCTGGCTGCTGTAGGACCATGGGAAGCAAGGCATAGTAGGGAGAGGAACACCAAGAAAGAAACCAGTTGGGGCGGGAGTGGAGTTGCAATGAACATGGTGAGAGAAGACAGGATACATCTGGAATCAACATGACCTGCTCAAGGCTTCACGGTGAACAGACGTGGGTGCCAAGAGAAGGCAAATGCCCAACGGTATTTAGCTGCTGGGCTAGAGCAGACGGATGAAAAGCGCTCTTCTCTGTTTTGGGAGGAGGGCAGATGGGTGAACAGCACTGTTCTTTGTCATGGGAGGATGAGAACAGGAGGAGGAGTCAGTGGTTGTGTCTTCCTGAATAAGCGACAGGGCAGAGCACCTGCACATGTGCAACAGGAAGAGAAGGCACTCACCACTGGGAGAACAGCAGGCAAGGTGGGTCCAGCCCCAAACGGAACCACAGATGGATGGTGATGAAACAATAATAATTATTATTTAACGGCTGAAAACGCTAAAAACACTGTTATGGCTTGCACCTAAAATGTTCCCCCCAACTCTCCCGTCCCAATGTGGGGCCTAATGAGGAGCCGTGGGTCAACAATGGCACAGCCCACAAAGGTTTTCTTTCCCCAGCTCCTCTTTCCTCCGTCTGTTTCCTGGCCACTGTGCGGTGCACAGACTTCCCCCACCATGCCATTCTAACGCGCTGGCTGTGCCCCGGAGCCGGCCAACCATGAACTGAACCCTCACAAGTGTGAGCCAACACAAGCCTCTCCTCCAAGGAATTATGGGTATCAGACATTTTGCCCCAGCAAAGGGAAAGTGACTAAAAGTTGTACATACTTCCTTTGTAAAGTTTGAGTATAAAAAAAAAATCCGTTCACAGCTAAGAAAAAAGGCTTAGCTCTAAAAATATTATTTAAGAGAAGGAAATGTAAAATAAAAAAAGAAATGTGATCCTCCACTATTGGTATTATATAGGCACAGTAAATCAAACAATAGTTGCTTTAAAAAACATCCCAAATGTACAATAGGTTTATACTGAGTGATCCGTATTAGGGACCAATGGGTTGCTGTTATGGTTGGTGGGGCATATAAAAGGCATAAATTCACCATAGTAAGAAGTTAATGAAATTAGAAGTGGAAATACCAAGTCATAAAAACACAGGCATTTAGAAATGAAGAAGAATGTTGCACAGAAATTGAATAAAAAAGTTGAAAAGACTTCAGAAAGAGTCAAAACTCCTCCAAAATGAAAAGGAATTAGAAAGGGAATGCTGTTTCTCATTTAAAAAAACTCTGTAAAAATGACATAACTTTTAAAATATATGCATTTATGACTGATACAAATGGTTTACATAGCTGATACATCCTGGCACGCCAAGCAAAGGTAAAGCTAAAGGGATAGGTCAGCACTTTCGCCCGGGCTGAGTTTGGCATGAGGCTGCCGACACAGAGATGTGGGGGGAGAATTGGGAGGTTGACAGGATGGCTCTGTATTATGATGACAGTTTAATTTCATGATTATATATAAATATTGCAGGATTACGCATTCATCAGGGTGAACTTTACTCTACATGAGTTATTCCTTTAAAACAATGGATACCTAGACCCAAGGTTGGTAGTGCACACCTACAATCCCAGGACTCTACGGACTGAACCAGAGGGCGGCCTGGACAACCTAGCAAGACTCTGCTCAGGGGCCAGCCAGACAGCTCAGCAGACTAAAGAGCCTCCTTAAACAGGAGCAGGGACTGGGGTTCGATCCCCACCCCGGGGCGCGCTAAGAAGGTGAGTAAGACTGGGTGTGGGGGTGCTGTAATCCTAGCGGTTGGGAGGCTGAAAACAGGAGGATCACTACAAGTTCAATCTGTGTAGTGAGACCCTGTAGAGCGCGTACTAAATACATGAGAAAGTCAGTCTGAGAAGGCATCCTTCTTGGTACCCCAAAGGTGGCCTGGGCACTGACTCCCCTTGGCACCCCTGTCTCTAACTGCCTAGCAGCCACTCTGTAAACTGCAGCCCTGATGACAGCCACGATGCCCCTTCGCCACTCAGGGCGGCTCCAAGCACTGCTGGCGCCTCTCTGAGAAGCAGCAAATGGCTCTGACTGCCAGTGCAAAGATCATGGAGGCGCAGAACTCAGCTACCGCCGTCTTCTCTGAAAGCCTCAAAGCCCAACAAGCCATGATCGGCACAGCCACTTCTCCAACAGATACCCACAAAGCGGCAGCAGTTCTGATTTGAGTCCTGCCACTGGTGTAAAAATGCAGGAGTTATCAGTCACTTCTGGGTGGGTCCACCGAGCTCTTGCCATGCCAGCTACCGCTGTCTCATCTGGCTCAAGGCATTCTCTAAGATATTTTATCTTTCTTAAGATATCTTTTATCTTTCTTTATCTCTCTGACTTTTGAAATCCAGCGTCATCCCTCGGCTACTCCCGATGCAATCTCCAAGATTAACCCACACCCTCTTGTCACTGTTCTCAAAGTCCCCATGTGAGGACACAAAATGCAAGAGACGTGCGCACGTGTGAGCATCTCCGTCTTACTCCTTGGGTCAGTCCAGGATGGCTCCTTCTGCTACTCCTGCCTGCTATGCTGCAGCGTGGGTCCCAAGAATCCTATGCTCAGGTGGTCCTGCAGGGCACATGATCCTCAGGTAGAGTGGACTGAGTTAAGCTGCACAAAAGGATCCGCTAACAGAAGGGCTGTGAGCCCTGAAGAGCTCCAGAGAATGGTGAAGTAGTGAAGACTCCAGAGCGGAGACCAGCAGTACTAGCAGACCTGCGGTAACCTGGGGAGAGCCCTGGGGAAGCAGTAGAAGCTACTAGAGAAGTCTCAGGATGCCACCAATGAGGCTAGGAGCCTCGGCTGCTGAGAAGTTGACAGGAGTGGATAGGAGCCACTAAGACCGGAGACAGGAAAAGTGGCAGGAAAAGTGTCCAAGCCCTGGGCACACACAGCCTCGAGCTGATACTACTAAAGGAGTGGGGAGGAGGAGGAGAAAGCCCAGGGCTTTCTCCTCCCCCTCCCCCCTGTCCCTCTCCCTCCCCCTCCGTTTTTTTTGGTACCGGGGATTGAATTCAAGTACTTGCACTCGACAGGAAGCGCTTATTCCACTGAGCTATCTCTTCTAGTCCTGTTTTTCTTCTTAATTGCCCCGAACTGGCATCTACTAACATGTACATTGGTAGAACTAGAGAGAAACATACCATGATTTATTCCGATAATGGAACACTACTTGGCAATACAATGGAATGAACTGCTGGTATCCAACACAATGGGTGAACTCACCGTTACAATGAAAGAACCCAAACACAGAGACACTGATTTAAAGCTAACAGGTAAAACAACTGGGTGGTGATGGAAATTGAACAGGACCTGTTAGTGAGGGTCAAACTCAGGGAAAACTGCATCTCATCAGGGAATTTTGGAGGGTGAAAGAAATGTGCTATATGTTAACGGAATATTAGGTATACGTTTATTAGTAAACACTGTGTACCTAAGTTGAGTGCATACAAACTTGCTGCAATTTTTTAAGACCATACCAAGGTCTGGTGAGATAGTTCAACGGACTCAGCGCTGCTTAAGCAAGCACAGGGACTGAGTTCGACCCCCATCACATGCTATACTGGAGAATCACTACAAGGGCAAGCTGCATAGTGAGACCCTGTACCAAATACATTTCAAAAAGAATTTTAAAACTGTAACAATTCATACTGTCAAATGAACATTGCTCGGAAGCAACTGCTGTGGTAACTGCTAGTGATTCCATAGTAACACAGAACAGCATTGCTCGAATGCTTTTGCCTAGAATTGCCTTTGAAACCGGAGTAAATTACATGTGAAAAATCACAGAGCTATTTCTCCATTACTTCACTTTGTCCTGTGTCATCTTAAAGACATCATTTATCTTAATTACTTATATGATGCTCCACAATTGAGTTGGTTTTCTCAAATTGTTTCCTTAGTCAATAAATAGTCATAGATGCTGGCAAAGCAAGACACACCATATGTCCATGCCCTAGGTCTTACTTTATAAAGGGGCGAAAACAATTGTGCAGATAAGCGCATAAGCTCATAAATGAAAATTGTAAGAGGGCTGAAGTTACAGGGAAGGGAGTGTGGAAAAGGCTGACTCGGAGAGGCGAGGCTACTTTAAAAAGTGTGGCTAGAAAAATTCTCTCTCAGAAGGTGCATCAGAGCCGAAGACTTCAATGACTAATGCAGTTGTTCATTCATTATACATAACAATACTTACTGCACGCCTGTGGGCCAGACATGGTCTTCAAGGAGGAAGGAAACAGATCCATAAACAAATAACCAAATACAAAAGGGCTCTTAATGGAACCGCTTGGAGATACTGGCACATAAAGAAGAGTGTCATGAGTATGCTAAAGACTCAGAAGCAATTACTGGGGGGGACAGGCAAGAATTTCAGAACAACGAAAACATCACTTGGATGTGTAAATAATGGAGTGTTCCATAAAACTACTCCTGCTCTTAGCATTGCAAGATAAATCAGCTTTCTCCCACATGGACATATAAAAGACCAACAAATTATGTTTAATCTCCCAGTGAATGAAAGGCCACAGAGAGGAGCTGTTTACATACACCCACTCTGTGCATGCGTGTGCGTGGGGGGGGTATGGGTGCATATGCGCGTGCGGTCCCTAAAATTAGAAACAGGTGCTAAATCCTGTTGTTTTCCTGTAAGTGTCATGAGTCCAGTAGCCTGCCAGATAAAGCAATTAATTAGGCCAACCTCAAAGGCTGCACCCCCCCCCCCCCCCCCCAGCAGACCAGGTACACCTGCCAGGTTTCCATGGCCGGATCCGCCCTCCCATTCCCCATCTGCAGTCCCTCTAACCGAAGCCTGAAGTCCCTCAGGGGAGGGCAATGAACAGACTTCTGGACACACAAGCCTCACAAGACGGAAAAGGAAAAGGAACGGCAGAGCCTGCATGGGGGCAGGGAGGACAGCGGCCACACCTGTGTCCCTGGGCTGCCCCCACGGCGCTCTCCAGCTACTTGGGCATCATGCTATTCACGTTCCAAATACACTGAGTGTCTCACTGAGCTTCTGAACATAAATGCAAAGGTAGAAAGTCTGAAGAAGCACAGATCATAAAAACTCCTAATTTATGTAGCTTTTGTCAGATGAATCAGTCTTCTAGGCTAATTATCTTGGCTTGGTGTTAAGCTTTAGAGATAGAGCGGTCGATGTCAGAAGTTTCTTTGTTTGGTTGGGTTGTTTTGTATTTTAGGGAAGGGCTTACAGGGTGTTCAGCGTCTCAGTACTAGATAGGACTCGGAGCGATCCACCTGTTTACAGCCTCCCAAGAGCAGGGATTACAGGAGCGCGCCACCACACCCAGTCTCAATTGGCGTCACAGCGTGCCCCAGGAGCAGGGCCAGCACAGTAGGCCCGGGGATTGAAGCCCCAGCCCGCGCCTTTAATCGGCTGAGCTATTGGACCGGCCCGATGTCAGAAGTCAGGAACTCAGAGCTCCCTGAAAGCCAACACCCTCACTTAAAAGAAGAGAAACAGCAAATGAATGAAAAGGTTTGTCCAAATCAGGTGGAGACGGTTGGGACACAAACACAGGCCTCCCACCCGCCGGCTCCTAGCGCCTTCCCTTATGCCACACCATGCTGCCTCCACAGCCACAAGGGGGGATAGCAAAAGAGGCCACTTTGTCACCGCATGTCTCCGGTGACATGCGTGACCCCTGCCACCAAATCTTGCCCCATGATGCACATGCATAAACATATGTAAGTAGAAGAGAGAGGATTTTCAATTTTTATTTTCTAAAGGGCAGAAAACACTGTGCTCTGCAAAGCCTTCACATTAATGACAGAGCTAAGACGTCCTTCAGCTAGTGGTGAAGCACAGGGCAGATGGGTGTAAGGCATGGGTGCCATTGCTGTGGACACAGAAGCAGCTCCTGTGGCTGGCGTGAACCTTCTATCCTGGGAACCCAGAGCCATGGACAGAGTCCCCACACCAGCCAGGATATCCAGAACTAAAGGCCTGGTTCTCCCCTTATGCTGCCATTCTAACTAGCTCTGAGGAACTCCATTTCTTCCACTGTAAATTTAAAGAAACGAAAACTATAATCACTTAAATTTCCTTCCTTAAAAAAAAAAATCCTTTTGCTTAAATTCTCAGTACCCCATAAAATCTAGCCCTATGGCTAACAATGTTAACAAGTTTTCTTCTAGCTGTCTATCATAGATGGCAATATAAGCCAGGGACTTCTATTTTTAGCCAGAAAGCATGTCCTCAGGGAAGAAGAGGGACCTGACCTGGTGGCAGGGGGTGGAAGGAGCAGGACTGAGTCCCAGTGGAAAGAACAGAGTGATGACGCCTCAAATGTCCACTGTAAAACTAGGAGACCTCTGTGTCTTCACAGATGCCTCACGGCTCAGTGAGAGGAGGGAAACGCCAGTTTCTCTGGTCTGGGCAACACTGTTGGGCTGGCTCGCCTGCTCCCTTTGTACTTTTCCTTTTCAAACCAAAGTAATCCTGCCAGTGCTTAGTTCTTCTAAAAATCCCTCCCTCTTTCAGGAAATGCACTTCTCTCCCTTCTCCAATCAGGTGAGAGACACTGAAGTGACTGGACAGAGTATGTTTTATCAGCAATAACACGGAGCTCACCTCAACTTGTTTTTATATTGATTTTGTCATCAGCATGAGTTTGCAAGATGAATGAGACAAGGATACAATGCATACGGAACCAGTCAAGCAAAATGGTTAAGGAGGTGCCTGAGGATATGAGCCCCAACCCTGATCTCTCAGGAGGCAAGCAGCACGACCATCCAGCCTCAGAAGGGCAAGTTTGTGCAGAAGAATAGTACAGCCAGGTAAGCTGAGAAAGGGCTGACTCCAAAAGACACACATCTGGGGTTCAGGAAACTTGTCTGACAGCTGTGTGAAAGGTGAAAGCACCTTACCTCCTTCAGAAAACTATGCTATACCAAAAACCAAGTTGGGGAGAAGAGATATCTTAACACTATCAAGCATGCCTACCCATGAACGTTGGGGCGTCTCCTATTTATTTAGTTATTTGAATTCTTTCAGCATTGCACGCTTTCAATGATCATTAGTGACTCTTCCCATTACTACAAAGAAAGCAGAGCTCTATGTTTAACCTTCTGTCCTGACCGAAGCAAGACGAAAAAGACGCACCCACTTACCCTCAACCAGGATAACTTCTTCATATCAAATCCTCAACCAAATCTTAGCCCTCCAGTGGTTTGATGTACTGTTTTTCACAATGGGGCTAAGATAACCAAGGTATTGTTTGCAAAAGTTACACACCAAATAGTATGAATGACTTGGCAACCAGAGGTCTGAGGACCAGCAGGTGTGTGTGTGTGTGTGTGTGTACCAGGTAGGGGAGCTTATTGTACCTCTCTGCAGCCTGTCCAGCACCTTGACCCAACCAAGATCCTCAGACCAAAATTAGTGGTTCCCTAAGATATGAGAATTTTCCTCCAAAGTGTTTCCTGAAGCATCTTTTCGAGGCTGAGGTTGCCTTCCTAGGTTCATGTTGAGCTGTCAAATGACGCAACTTCAAGTATTAGTTCAGGATGGTAAGACAAAATGATGGTATTCCCACAAAAGGTTTCTAGTCAGGCAGAGTCTATAAATGCCTATCCTCAACTAATGTGTATTTTATAAAATAAATTTCTGAAGCACATTCATACATATCTCAAAGTAGGAGAAGGCATTTTCTTTTTTAAAAGATTAAATTTGAGATCAGTTTTTCCTGGCTCAGGTTTTTGATGTTTTTCACAAACACACTCCTGGTGCCATGCGCATCTTCTAAAAAAACTCATTCAGGAACAAATGTCCCCAGCAGTGGTGGCTGACAAGCCATACTCAAGGGAAAGGTCAAACAGATGTGGGAAGTGACCAAGCACATTTGACAAAATGCTGCATGGCCTCAGCAGCGTTCAAGGCCAGTGCCAAAATGTCCATATGTGGCACTTCTCATAAGAACCAGGCTGTCGGGCTCAGTGTCATTTATATTGAGGAAGGCAGCGATTTTTCAACGATATAACCATGACAGTATGGACTAAGAATTACAATACTTTCAATGATCCTGCCTAGTAGGGAAACGAAGGTGGAGCTACAAATTTGTCAAATGTTCCATTGCAACTTATACCAATAAGCTTTTTCGGTGGGATACAGGGTCTCACTACACAGAGTGGACTCATAGTGATCCTACTGTCTCAGCCTCCCCAGCACTGGGATTACAGGTGTGCACCACCATACCTAGCTTCAGTGGCTGGCACTGTGTGCCCAGGGTTCCAGAACCAACATAACATATGGTACTGGGGATGAACCCCGGGTCCTTGCGCATGCCAGGCAGATCCTTAGGCCACCGAACCATCCCTTCCTCTCCCCGCTGGCTCCACCAGTAATGTATGAAATCATAGCATTTTAAAATGCATTCTTGTGCCAGGCGTGGTGGCGCATATCTGTAATTCCAGCACTTGGGAGGCTGAGGCAGGAGGATCAGTGTGAGTTCAAGATCAGCCTGGGCTACAAAAGTGAGCTCAAGGCCAGCCTGAACTGCATAGTGAGACCCTGTCTCAAAAAGCCAAATAAATAAATAAAATAAAATGTGTTATTATTTTCACAATCCATTTTTTTTTTTTTTTTTTGTTTCATTTTGTGTTTTACGTGGCTTATCATCTCTGGGGATTACTGACCCAGTAGGAAAAGATATAGAAGGAAAGGAAAGGAAGGGAAGGAAAAGGAAGAGAGAAATAATTAACTGGAGGCTACCAGGTTGATGGTCATGCCTCTTCTTCAGCCATTCTCAAAAAGTTGTACACCTTACTACATCACACAACCCCAGGCAGGGCTTCCACCATGACACCTCACAAAGCTAACTAAGCAGTCTCATTGGGAAAAAGCTCCTGAAAAGCATTCTTTTCTCTCCACTGGAGAGTTCCTTCACCCACGGAGACTGAACTTATCACCACGTAATTTACCTACCGTAACTCCACCCTCTCCACCTATTCACAAACATCTGCTCTGCAGAGATGAGATTCAAAGTGTGTTCATTCCTCCTCACTTTACAGAATGAAGCCTCTAATCTGCAAGGCATTTATCTGTAACTTCCTGCATTCTGAAATGCAAGCACAAGCAGAAAACGCCACACCTGAGCTCATGTAACAGGTTGCACACCTAGCGGGAGATACACTAAAAATACTGTATAAAATTATCTTTCAGTTACGTGCTTGAATAAATGAATTTTGCATTTAGAGTTGCATCCCGTTCCCAAGGAGGGACTTCATTTGTATATACAAATGTTCTAAAATCCAAAGAAGTCTTAGGTTCAAAATATTTCTGGTTCCAAACATTTTGGATAAGAGTTATCCAACCTCTATAAGGGAGTGGGTTTGATCAAGGTGCATTTCAAAACTGACTTCCTTTCATGTAGAAGAAACAACAGCACAGATCAGGGACCTCTGGCACATGTACTGATGATTCCTTGAATTGTTCTGGGCTAATCTGAGTATTCTGTACTAGCCTCAATCTACAAATCGTCCTGAAGTAACAGAAGGCTTTGTATTGCACCTGCCTCTGCAGGGCCTGAATCACATTGGAGACAGTGTCTCATCTTATTAGCTCCACCAGGGACCAACTGTGCCATGTTTACCCAGAAACCATCGCTGACACCAGCCTCTATTTGTCTTGAGCTTGTGGTGGTTAATGGAACTGAAAAAAAGTCAATAATGATCAACTACACAAAGGAAGCCAGTACTAGAGGAACAGCAGACCTTGCGCTTGCAACCACATGCACCGGGGCTGGTTTATTCACAGGGAATGAAAGTTTCAGGATGACAGGCGTTGAAACCTTCTAGGTGCTATGTCATTTTTCATAGTTCTTGCTTTTTATTGGTTTTAAATCAATGATCCAAATTTAAATGAAATCACCCTAACACAAAGATAGATGAAGCATCTTGCTCAGAGACAGCGTAGGCAGGGACAGATCACCTCCTGGAGACGTCCTCCTCTACCTCATCCTGTCCCCCTTTCTCACCTCTGGTCTCTGCAGCCCCACCCTCTTCTCTCCTTAGTACTGATAAGCATCTGGAATTCTTGCTTTCCTTTTGTGGTTCACTTCTGTCTGCTCCTCCAGTGCACAGCCAATGCAAGCAGGTCCCAGGCTGCTCGGTCACTCAGGTGACTGCACTGCCTACCCCGTCTCTTCTCAGTTCACATACTTGGCATCTAGGGGGTGCTCAGCAGGTACTGGTGCAGGAATAGCGGGCCAGAAGTGCAGTCTCTGGTGCCCATGTCATGGATCTAGGGTGGCAAAGAACACACAGGAGCGAACAGCTGTCTGGCTGCTGAACACCTTCCACTGGCAAAGACATGGTGCCAACTCTACACCCACCAGGGCCAAAGACACAGAAAGGCACTGAGAACGCCTCTTCCCCGATAACCTGAGAAGGCAAAGAATTCTTAAGAGACCCCTGAGATCAGCAATACCTAGCTTCTCAGTCGATTATGTTTCTCTCCTTCTAGCAATGAACAAAGCTCCAGGGTGTGGTCACAGAGTCATAAGGCACAGGTGACAGCACCTCTCTCCCCTGGACTATGGTCTCCTGTTCGAGCCAAAGTTCAAACAGTCTGGGAGTTTCTCAAAAGATTAAGCAAGAAGTTATCATATATGATTTAAGTTCGTTTCTAGGGATCTACTCAAGAAAAGTGAAAATATCTGTCCACAAAAAAAAAATATATATATATATATACATATATATATATATATATATATATATATATATATTCATTTCTAATAGCTGAAAAGGCTGAACAACTCAAGTGTCCATTAACTGAAGAAAGAGCAGGTTAGTAAAATGTGGTACGTCCAGGTTAACAAGTATTACCCAGTGGCAAAAGGAAACAAAGCATTAGCACACACTGCAATGCGAGGGACCCTTGAAAGCCTTCCGCCAAGGGAAAGAAGTCGATCGCGAAACTCCATGCCTCACACGAGTATGTCTGCAGGAAATGTTCTCGAATAGGTAAGTCCTTAGGAGCAGGAAGTAGACTGTGTCTGCCAAGAGATGGAAGAATGTCTGATAAAGAAAACAAAGGTGCGCTGGGGGAGAGGAAAATGTTCTAAAACTAGTGGGTGGTGACACTGCTCAACTCCACATACAACATACACGGTATAATCATGTAATTATAGACATTAAATAGACTGAGTTACATCTCAACACGGCTGTTAATATCAAAAACAAAACATAAGCACTGACAGAACCCTTCTGCAGGCTACGGGGACAGAGAAGCGGTGCCACCACGGCCTGCCTTTCCCTCCTGGAAGGCAGGAGCAGCTCTGCCTCGTGACACCTGGCTTCTGCGGTGGCGGGGATCCTGAGCCTTCCTCAGTATCAGGCGGCCACGCTCTCAGGAACAACAGCAGCAGCCAGGCACCTGGACAGGGAAGAGGAGCCAGCCGCACCCCCTAGAAGTTCTACCCGACTCTTGGGGAATCACTCTTTCAACCACAGGGCAGGAAACAGCCATGGAGTCCTCAGCAGTGCTCTGTTGTGGGTTGCGGGCAGGAAAGAATGTTTTATGTCTGGTTAGCCTGCTGTCCAAGGCGCCGGAAAAGCACACACAGCAGATCTGGTATGTGTATCTCCAAGGCAGGGCGGAGTGGAAAGCACAGAGGGACAGCCCCAGGAGTCACTAACAGGAAGTTTCCAGCTGCAAAATCCCTGGAGCGAGAAATAGTGCCAGCATCACCCCCACAGGCCAACGGGCGTTACTCTGGGCGTTTCCACTGTGTTTATTTGTTTCGAGGTAAAGACGGAACAGCGGAGGAGGCCTGATCACAAGTAGTTACTCAGCATTTCCACTTCTGAATATTTGCAAGGCTCTCTTGCCCTCGCTCAGTCCCAGGCTGCCTGAAGGAACAAAGGAATTCAAGATTCCAGCCAAGAACTCTTGGGCGCTTAGCAGATACGAGGACTTAACCCCAAGCCTCTAGCCAGGCACTGTTTTAAAAAAATTCAGGCCATAATATGAACGCCGCTGAAAAACTATAACCCAATATAAAAATATCTGTTAAACTGATGTGCTATTTGGTTATTGCTGACCTAGTAAGCCCTAGTTACACTTGAACATATGTCCACGTGTAAACAATAGGCTCTGACGGCCCCCCCAAGATGACGGCACTCACGGCGAGAAAACTGCTTTCTTACAGGCAGGACCTACACTCCTGGCTCAGCTGAGGATGCACTCGCAATGACACAGTCAACTACTTGTGTCCAATTGTCACACGGGCCAGCACCTCCCACACTGTGTGTGTGGCAATGTACTAGAAGCACTGTGAGTGAGGTCAGGACGTTGCAGACTCAGGTTCATGGTATCTGAAATGGCTATGTTCGGATACTTGTGTTTATATTTAGTACAGCCTGAGAATCCCTAACTCAAACATCCCAAATCTGAAACACTCCAAAAGCTGAAAGTTGGTGAGAAAACTACTGAACGTGAGTATAAAGTTACCTTCTGGCTAGATGCAAAAGCTTGCGGCAGAAATAAATGATTCTGTGTTTAGATATATATAGGGCCTATCCCCTAAGACATCTTATTATATGGCAATGTCCAAAGTACTTTTAAAAACTAAGGTCTGAAATCAAAACACTTTGGCCTCCAGCATTTTAGACAAACAACACTCACTAGGGGTTCAACCAAGCGCAGGGACCACACTGGTCTGGGTCCACAGAATCGCTGCCTTTGGGCGTGAACACCTGCCAACTGTGAGAGTGCCTGCTACAGCAGAGTGAGCACACTTAAAATTTCTATTTGGCACATGGGAAGGGAACTGAAAGGGGAGCAGGAGGGGAAGGGAAAGGAGATCAACAGAAAGGGGGGATCGTGAAGTGCTGCACACACGCCAGTCCCTACGAGGAGTGTGATCGTCACACACTGCAAACGTGTGTTCAAATATATATGAGAAGGGGACCAAGAGGTGCTGGGAGGGGAAGGGGTTAAACAGAGGAAATGAAAACTGTCACACACGTGCTATCTCCCCATGATGAAAGCAGTCATAATGTATTACAAATGCCAATAAAAATTTTAAAAATTACTATTCATATATATCCTATGAGGACAAGGGAGTTTCATTTACCTATCATAAGAATATTCTACTGTCACATAGAAATGAGAAGAGAATTTTAAGAATGTATTTCAAGACTGGGCGTGGTGGTGCATACCTGTAATCCCAGCACTTGGGAAGCTGAAAACAGGAGAATTGCTACAAGTCTGATCTACATAGTGAGACCCTGTAAACTCTGTAAATGACCCTGTCTTAAATACAATAAAAAATGTATTCCAAATAAAAAGAAATAAAAAATAATTTTTCAAAAAATACAATATATTCTAAAGAGATTACTTCATTTGAGGTCAACATGAAAACTCTATTCTTCCTGGCCACATCCCATAAGATAATCAGGAAAGTCATAAAACAACACACACACACACAACCACAACAGTGAAGAATTACCAGAAGAGCTGCGGAAGGCCCAAATGCAGAACAACAGCTCGTTATTTGGTGCTACTTTCCTCTTAGATGACCTGCTTGACCGGAGCAAAGACATCTGAGAGGCCCGGACTGGCATTCTGACTTCCTCTGCAGGGCCAGGACAACAGAAATTAAAGATCTGGCACTGCCAATGAGTTGGCTGCAGTTTTAGACAAAGTACAATCAAACAAAGCATCATGAAGATGAAGACAATGATAAAAAGCTTAGAAAGCTGGAACTGCATAGTCCAACAACTCTAAAGGGCAGGTGCCTAAAAGCAGGACTTAGAATATGGTGACGTCATTGTAAAGATGCAGAAAAACGAGAGTCAAAGCAAGGCATCTAACACATGTCTATCAGGAACAGAAAAATGTTGGCAAACTTGAAGGAAAAAATGACCACAAAATTAAAATGTAAATGTTATGTGTAGAGTCGTACTTTGCCACGCATAAATACTACATCTTCCTGATCCATTCATCCACTGATGGACATAGAAACTGCTTCCAAGATTTATCTATCATGAGCTGTGCTGCAACATGGTATGAATGTATCCATGTAATAGGATGTCTTTAACTGTTTTAGGAAAATACCTAGATGGAGAATGACTGGGTTAAACGGAATTTCTAGTTAGTTCTGTGAGGAATCTCCGCAATGGTTTCCATAGTGGGCCAAGTAGTTTGCAGGAGTTATTTGTAGGAAAGTGGGTGCGCCATGAGAGCAAGATGTTTAACTGCCACCCATCGGACATGCGAGCTTCAATGCTACACTATTTCCCTTACACAAGAAACCTAAAATTTAAATATAGAATAAAATGAAAAGCAGATAACAGAAAACAAGGGACAGAGCTTTTGTAGAAGGGAAGGTGATCAAGAGACACAAGAGGGGATAAAAAAGAATTCAAACGTGTCACGTACATGTGTCAACCCTTCGGCCCGCCGTGAGCAAGAGAATCATTCTGTACTACAACGTGGAGCAATAAAAATAAAAAAGGGATATTAAAATGATAGCCAGATGTTTGCTGGAAAATTATTTTGGATTTTTTATATGTTTATATGTTTGAAATCTTTCATAATAAAATGGTGCAAAGTAATTATTGTTAATACAAAGAAATAAAAAACAAGGATAAAAAATAAATGTCATGTATACAACTTTGCACCCAATGATCCTCAAGTATGTTTTCTTGTTAGGCCCACATGAAGTCACAGACACTGAATCTATGCTTTTCTTCTGCTTGCCCCATAAAGAGGTACAATTATGTTTTCCATAAGCAAAGGGGTCCCCAGAAGAGAAGTTTGTTGACACAAGTGCCTTAGTGACTTACAATCAATGTTTGGCCAGGCCTGGAATGACAAGGATGAAAACAGAAGCAAAAGAATGGCTCAAGAAGACCCCCAGAGCCTTCCCTGGCCCGCCTTGGCCTGGGGGGAGGGAGGTCATAATCACACTGAGTTGTGGAAGGGACACAATAATGCAAAACTCATCACCTGTACCACAAAAGACCCAGAGGCAGCAGGAAAAGCAGTCTCATGTGCAGCCAGGTGGCTGATGTCATTTTTTTGCTTGTTTTTCTTTAATGGTCAAACTCTAATTCCTTCCTCGTGGATTCCTGTCTCCTCCTCCTGTGTCACTCTGCCCTGGCCCTGGCATCTGTACTGGAGTCTAGATGACTACCTTGCCACTCCCCTTCACAAGCATCCACGTGGGGAGCCAGACCTCGTAAACGCAGTATATCTGCTCTAGCACGCAGCTTCTGGGAGAACAGTCCGCCTCATGGCCCACCTTGTTCTTGCCCCAACTTCCATAGGACATAACCAGGCTCTAAATGTGTTCCTTGCTTCCACCCGTCACTTCAGTGGCCTGGATAGCTTCTGTTGTCATGGGAGCTGGCACGGAAACATGGATATATGGACAGAGCCTTCTCTTAGGATTCAGAGAAGTGGAGCTGGATACGGGGTGAAGGCTGAAGACATGACCTGTGCTTTGTGCTTTGCAAACAGTCCCAAGTACAACTCTACTAACCACTAACAGCTCAACCGGAACCACCCCCCAAGCCTGGCCTACTTAGAGGAACTATGCAAGCAAGACTTTCTGCCATAGTTCTGACCTAATTTTTCAAAAGAATCTCAGCAACGTTACCAACTCTCCCCAAGCTGGCAACACTCAGAGCTGAACAGAAAGAGATTCAACGTCTCTTTCAGCTACCGCCAGCCCAGCATCCCCAGTCTCCTCAGGAGCCAACTTTGCCACTCACTGCTGCATCCAGACGCTAGGGGACAAAAACTGTATCCTTCACGCATCCACAAACCTCATCAAGCGGGCAAGTCTGCACCCCCAGCACAGGGTGTCGAAATCACTCTCAAAACATTCTGTACAGCCCGCGCCCCGCCTGGATTTTTACGAGCACCGCTTTAGGAAGTATAAAGCATGCTGATGTTGCTCTAAGTGCCTCAGTAATAGGTAACTTCCCTGCTTTTTCTTTGCCGCTCTCTGGCACAGGGCCAGCCACACTCACCTTCGTACATCTCCAGGATGTGCACCGTGTCACCAATCTGCAAGGACAGCTCCACATCTTGGGAAGCATTGTAGTTATAGATCACTGGAAATGAAGGGGAAAACAAAATTAGAATGTGTATGGCTTCCCGGCACATTCAGGGGGTGCTGAATGATTTATCCAACAAACAACTCCGTGGAAAATGACTTCCTGTGAATCACCCACGGCGAAGCTGAGGATGGAACCCCACTTCCACCATCCAGCAATACTGACTGGTTGCCTATTACACATGGCATGCCATATTATATCCTTGTGAGAGTGTGACAGAAACACAGAGACATGATCCTTGTCCCCAGAGAACAGTCTGGGAGAGATGAGAAAGATATTTAAACAGTCAGAAATAACTTTAATTAAAATTAGGATAAGGATTATAAAAGAAAAACCCAGCTATTATGAACACACTGTGGGACTCTGTTGGCCAGATTTCTGTTCATCAGACAATGGTCTGAAATGGACTAATTCTGTAATCTCCAGGACACAGGACAGCTATTTATTGGTGTCCCCAACACAGTACTTAGTGGTCAAAAAGTCACACAGGCACAACCTCCAGTAAAGACAAACACAGGGGACAGGGCGGGGATGGCACCTTGCCCCATCCTAAACACCCTGGGGAGCGGGGCTGCCCCAGCACTTCCTGAGAACGCCAACCTCAGCCACATGCTCCATCAGACTGCAATGCCTGGCCCAGGTCCCTTAAAACAGCAGCCTAGCTCACAACGGGCTTGCAATTGACAACAAAGGCCACACGCCAACACTGAGCAAGGCAAGCACCCTGCAGAGATATTCCACCAACAATTTTATGTGACTAATAAGCACGAAAAAGATATACATCATTATTAGTCACTAGGGAAATGCAAATGAAAACCACAATCAGATACTACTTCGCACCCACAAGAATGGCTGCAATTAGACAAAAAAAAAAAAGCTGTCACTTGCCAAGAATGTGGCGAGTCTAGAACTAATCAGGCTGGCTGGAATGTAAAATGACAGCCCCTCTGCAAGCCAGTTTGATGGCTGCTTAAATATAAATTTACCATACAGCCCAGCAGATTTACTCCTAGGTATCTACAAGCAGAGAGAAAAAAAAAATATGCCAACACAACCTTATCTGAATGCTCGTAACTATTGGATGATTATTTTCTAAATCTCGCTGCCAAAAGACACTCACACGAGACCCTTGGAAGCTCTGAGCATTATCTTATAAGGCGAAGCAGATGGGGAAGAAGCTCAGCAGTGTAGCTTTCCCGACTCCCAGGGCGGGCCCTGGCCTCAGGTATCCTTGGGAAAGGCAGTTTGGAGAGGTGCACAGCAATTAGAGGGACCGAGTGCACACGCGCGCTGGCTGCGAAGCACTAGACACTGGCAGCAAGGAGCAAAAGATCTCCTGAGAACTCAAGAAGGAACTCAACACTGTCTACACCTTGAGCTCAGAATTTGGGTCTTCAGAACTGGGAGATAATAAATTCTTGCTATTTCAAGCCACTGAACATGCAGCAATGTGTTACAGGCAGGAAAGGAAACCAATTCAGCAGCAGTGTTCGCAAGAGCCAAAAGGAAAAACAATTCATCGGCTAATGACTGCGTACATAAAACGCAGTACACTCGCCCTTGGTACCAGCGAGGGATTAATTCCATGACGCCTACAAATATCAAAGTCCACAGACACCCAAATCCTTATATAAAGTGAAGCAGGTATTTGCATATAACCTAAAAACGCCTCTCAGTTTTAAATCTAGATTCAATATAGTACCTAAAACAATTTACGTGCTACATAAACCATTAAAATATACTATTTAGGAAATGATGACAAGGAAAAAAAGTCTGTATGTGCTCATTAGTACAAATTTTTTTTTTCCAAAATGTTCTTCATCTTTAGTTGGTTGGTTCTGAAATCATGGATACGGAAGCCATAGATATAAATCCATCCAATGGAACACTAGTCAGCAATAAAAAGGCATATATACTCTATATAGAATTATATATATTCTACAACATGAATAAACCTCAAAAACAACATGCTAAATGAAAGATGACAGAAGCAAATGACCATGTATTTTATGATTCCATTCACCGGAAGCATTCACGCGGACTGATCTATTACACAGGTGAACACACAGTAGTTGCCTAGCATTAGTTAAGAGAATGCTAACTGAGCAAACACCCCATTCAGGGCCTCTGGGGAAGATGGGAATGGTCCAACACTTGGATGTGGTAATCGTACACAACTCTGTGAAAGTATTAAAAATCACTCAATCACATACTTCAGATATATGGATTTTATAGTAAGCCAACAATGCATCGATGAAATGTTCGTTTTGTATTCTAAAGTAGATCTTGCCTTCACTGTACCGATGAGTAATCAGGATCCTTCCAGAAAAAAAGCTCTAACCCACGATGGTTCCCATCTCTGCATGTCCAGGAAGCAAAGGAGAGCATGGTGCCCCCGTCACTGCTGGTGGGGGGAGCTTCCTGCTTCTGCACAGCAGCAAACAGTGTGTGGGTGGGAAGGGGCATACCTCCAGCCCCTCTTTGCAAGTGGTCTCCTTTACCAAGTAAGTCACCAAATAGTGCTCATCTGCAGTCTTGGCCCAGAGAAAGTTGGACAAATTATGTTGGAACTTACTTACTAGTGAGCTTCTGAACTGGCCTGTGAATTCAGAATAGAGATTGGCTGATGAGGGAAGCTGAGAGAAACCACCCAGAACTCGGTAGTTAGTTTCAGGCTCTTAGACCTGATCGTTGGTTAGCAGGCTGCAGCTTCTAATTCCAATCAAGTTCAGCTCCCTCAGCTGAGAGCTGAATCACACGTTTTTCCCACTTAGTACACAACATGTTTTCTATAGAAAATGCAGACCTCACATCCTCCAAAGCTGCTCGCAGCCCTACCAACATGGCTGAAATGGTTCCTTCCACTAGACCCCCCGCAGATGGAAATAGGAAGCAGCGAGGTCAGTGTGTCACAACGTGTTGTGCAATGACCAGCTTCAGTTCTTCCTGGTTCTCAGTCCCTAGCACAGTAAGCAGAAGAAGCTCTTATTGCATTGAGAGCTCCAAGCCAAAGACCAAGGGGTTGTGAGAAATGCGTGCACATACACACGTACACACACGTGCACACACACACATCCGCAAGCACACACATACAAGCATATACACACATGCACTCTGAAGACCAATGTGTTTCCTTAGAATCTTTATTTCTAGGCCTGAAGTCAAAGTGTTCTCCCAGTCTTAATTATCCACGCTTGCCTCTACCACTTGCCAAATTCCACCCTGCTCTCCAGCCAAGACTTTTATATTCTCCTCTAAACTCCATGCTGAATTCAGAATTTAACCACAGCCTGTCTTTCCCCTGTAACAGTCCAAATCTTGCATTCACAATGCAGCAAGTGGCCAGCATCTCCCTGTCACCCCACATGAACTCTTGCTTCTCTGAGCACCTCCCGCAAGCACTTTCCTTTCCAGCCCAGTCTGGGTTTGTAATCACAGATAACCCTGTGTGACCATCTGCCCCCAGTAAGAGGTGACCCTCATGATGTGGGAGCCGGCTGCACAGCATTTTGCATCTTTGTCATTACAAGGCACAGACTCAACCCACTGAATGTCCTCCAGGCATGGGAAAAACCTTGAAAAGGAGTGTTTCTAAAACAACTTCTTTATTCCTTCTACAAATCCAGGGAACAGTCTAGTTAGTCACCACTTCTCCCTCGAAGTCAAATGCACTTCACTTCTGCTTTCATCCAAAGAAACAGCTGTGGTTTCCTATCTCTCAGGAAGGGGACACCAGAATCACTTCTCTGGCTGATTTCTTTTTATGCCATAAGACAGAAACATGGCTTCTCCAACCCAAGCTTTGAAAGCTACCTATGGAGCGCACCCCCTGGACAGCGTATTTCACAAGAGAAGTCACACAGTCTATGAAACCTATTTTGTGTCTCTGCAGAAACACAAACAAGATTCCAATCACTTCTGCACACACACATGCACATAGCATGTGTCCATTCATTCTGACTCTTCAGTCTAGCACCTCTACCACATATGACTCATATTTCCATTGAGTTTTATAGTTATAGTTATATAGATCACAGTAATTATATAGAGTGGGTGTCAGGCCCCTGCAATGTCTAATCAGGAGCCTGGGACTGGCTCAGAAGGCTTACACTCAGCTCGAAGGCACTCGGGCTTGGTAAAGCTGATCCAGGTGTCATTTGACCAGGCTGGTCCACAATGGCCAGTGTAGGCCCTGGAAGCTTCTAGAAAGAAAGAGAAGAACCTGCACTTCTCTCACTGAATGAGAATCACAGCTCCAAGCACCAGGCTTTATCACACCAACAGCAACCCACACCTCTGCTAATCTGCTGCTATTTTAAGAACAGCAATACAATTAACACACTTTGGCAGGCTTTGTTTTCATCCTAGACCACAAGTAACTACTATTAAGAAAGCTGGAGGAAAGGGACATCAAGGAAACCTTACAGTTAAGTAAAATAGAGCTCAAGTCTCAGCTTTAGCACTTGGGCACTACGAAACTCCTAGTGAGTTCGTCTGCACTTCGGTTTGTCTTCAGTGAAACAAAGACTGGAGCGGAGGGTTCTGAAGGCCCTTTGGCTCTCACCCCACAATTCATGAGGTGAAGACGCAGGCCAGAGAAGCACTCTGCTGCTTTGAACTGGCAGGCACCACTGCAATCTCTTGTTTTGTCTGAAGAAATTAAACAAGAACAGGGAGTCGCTGTACATAAATTGCCTCCCTGGCTGCTATGCACAAGGTTGGGAAAGGCAAATCGCTGGAATTCTTCCCGAAGCAGCTTAGTGTTTATATCAGGAAAGTGTGATCTTGCAGAGCCATGTACACAAGACAGGATGATGTCTATGAATGTTTGCATTTTTACCAAATCTGTGATTTGACCTTTTCTTTTAAACTAGGCTTATACAAAAGAGGGGAAGAAAATCCAATCCAAGTCTTGGGATTATGCTGTAAGACACCAAGAGAACACATTTATCTGCTACAAATAGGATTGGGCTTGAAGATGAGAAGTCTATACATTACTAGCAATGAATCTTTCTAACAGATTAAGTTCTTCCATGAATCACCAAATTACAACCGCTGAGGAATGAGTAAAAGGTTTCATTTTTTTGTTAATCATCTGGTAGAAGGTACAAAAGAATGATCAGGGAACACAGGAAGTGCCAACTTGAGTTGAATGCTCTTCGGAATTTGAGAAAGATTAACAAATTACTCTTTCTTTAGTAGTTTGGATCTACTTAGCTTCAGCCCAATTCTACCAAACCTAAAGAGGCACAACACATCTTTGATCGTAAACCTGGCTTTAAGGTCACAGTAATCTAGAAAGTCAAAGCTGATTCTTACTTTTGCTCTTTAGTTGTAATATACAAGAGTTACTGCATTATATTCAACATCGGGTTTGACCTCACCAAGCAAAAATCTATAGCTCAGGCTGATAAATACGATTAGATTCCAAACCAGTCTTTGTGCCGAGAGGACCATGTCACCTTCTGCACAAGCCAGGCCAGGCCAGGCCAGGGGCTATCAGACCAGGACACCAGCATCACTTCTCACCAACACCACTCCATGTAAGCAGAGCCAGACATGAGCCTTCACTGTCCAAACCACTTACGAGAACCCAGGACCTCACGACCAACTTATTGTTTGGAAATTTGATCATCAGGATTATGTGTTTGCACATTGGGTACTTTCCACAGGACAGATATTTCTTAGATAAAAATTCAACTACGGCTTATAAACTGGCTCAGGAGTACTAAGGAACTACTGCTCAGCCAGCTCATTTAAGTTAACATGAGATTAAATTTACACACAATATTCACAGGAGGAAAGCTCAAACAAGGTAACTCAAAATTACGGAACTATAAGTCTGTGGTCTTAAGACAAGGGGAGTTTTTTCTCCCCCACAGCTTCCTCATCTAAAGAATGGAGGCCACAGCACATTAATTATACGGCTTTGTAGAACCCAAAAAGCAGAATTAGTGCAGGGCCCCTCAGACTGTGACTCACATCTGGCAAGGCCTGCATTAAGAGGAGCACCTCCCTCCCTCCACCCCCTTCCTCTTTCTTCCCCATCCAGCTTCCCACTTTGAGCACGGTGCCACTTCCATCTCCAAAGACAGAGGATGTAACAAGCCAGCGGAAGTCACTCGATGAAAACTGAATGGGTTGGGTGTGTAGAGCTCGAGGAGAGGTAGGCCTCATGGGTCTTCCAAGGTAAGGGCTGCCGGACAAAGGCATTCAGGTAACTCTGATGACAGGGAAGCCATTTGAGTGTAGGCAACCAAGCACAGACCCCACCCTTAAAAAGCATCGCCTGGGGCAGGGGCATGTTAATATTTTAATTATTTCGTTGCTGTTCCCTGTAAGCCTTTCTGCAGTGATGTAACTGAGGGACCAGGCCATTGTTGAGATTACCTCAGTCACATGCCAAGGCAGCACCCCTCACTTCAGCTGTGCTGCAGAAGTTACTAGTTTAATGTTACGTACGCCACAGGCTCTATTAGCCTTGATTCTCTCCTGTCAATCTCTTTCTTATTAAGCAAAATAGAAGTAAAAGGGAAAAAAAATCTGAGAACAAATAAAGCAGAATTATAATGATGGAGAAAGACTAACCAGTTCAGAAACCTTCCTCTAATCAAAGTCTGTCATCACATTATTCTGATACAGATTCTCACTAATGAAGATTAAATTGATCTAAGCCTTTTTGTTTCTTGGTACTGAAGATTGAATCCAGGGCCTTCACACTTTGTAACATCACTGACCCTTTTTACTTCTATTTTAGGACAAGTCTTGCTAAATTGGTAAACCACCCAGGTTGAGCTCAAACTTGTGATCCTCCTGCCTTGGTGTCTCTGAGTGCTGGGATTATAGGTGTGTACCATCATGCCAGCCTCCCATCTAAAATTAAAGGGAGATCTAAAATTCTGTTGATTTTCCTGCATTTGGGTTATGAGCAGAAACTAACATAAAGGAACAGAAACCCTAAAGATATAAGCTAAAAACTGTTGTGGGATACAGAAAAAGCACTGTCAATTGATTGTTTTTTAAAAAAAAAAAAAAAAAAACGTTATCTATTCTCTCTGTATATGCATGACTCTGAGAAGGAACTCATTTCACTGAGAAAAAAAAAAAAAGGATCCCCAACCAGGCTACAGAAGCAATTAATTTTAAAATACTGATCTGAGGCTCAGTGGTAAGGTGCTTTTCTAGCATATGTGAAGCCTTTAATATCCAGTATGGACGGACAGACAGACAGATAGGGACAGACAGACAGACAGACAAAAAGTAAACACATTCATCTGAAAATGTAGGCACTTGTGACTAGGTCTATGACAGGCTCTGGCCAGATGCCCTGACGGCTGGGGGTCGCACTCGGGGAGAGTCCTTGCTGTGCGATTCCCAGTCCCGTTCTACTGAAGTACAGTGGGAAACCCCGCACCTGGCCGAGAAGTACCGGGAAAGGAGGAGAGCAGCAGGCGAGGAGAAAGCCGAAAACCAGGGCTCTGGGACCCCACTTGGTTTCCTAATCAGAAAGCAGCCGTCCAGCGCGCATGCGTGGTGCATAGAGGGCTGCAAAGTGATCGGCTAAGGTGAAAAAGCAACATTAGTCACCTCGCCGTAGGTACACTGTGCAGCGTGGCCCCAAATCGACCACCATCCTATCCTGGCTGCTCAAGAAGGTGAGTTGGTCATCTTAGACTTCAACTTCCTCCGCAATAAAGTGGCCTCTTGTGAAAAGTGGCATTTTACCAAACAATGAATGTAACAAAGTGACACAGAGCAGAAAAATGAGCGGCACTTCTGCACACAGCCTCCTTTGGTATCGCTTCCTGCAGGCGCACTTTGTTGAAGATTTTACCAGGCACCTAAATCACGGGGATAGTAAACTAAAGCACCAATTTCTCTGGTCTCACCTCGCGGTTTCGCACTCAGTAGGTGAGGAAAGGGACCCGAGGGTCTGAATTTGTACCACAGCCCCAAATTCTGAAGACCCCGCTGGCTGGGGGGCCAACGCTTCACACAGAACCCTGGGCCTTCCCACCGCCAAACCCCAGAGCAACGAGCACAGCAAGCGCTAGCTGACAGCTGAAGAACCATCACCGAGAGATTCAGAGGCCTGCAGCCTTAGGTAACGGCTGCTCATCCCAGCGCAGGGCTCCCAGCGCCCACCAACTCCCGCCTCTGCAGTCAATGATTCTCTGAGCAGGTAACCTAACCTCGCCTGGCCTCCGCCTACCCGTAACAGCGATGCATCTGCAGCCCTGCACACAGGGCTTCCTGAGACGATTCAGGGAAAATAAACAAGCAGCGCTGCATCCTCACAAGGCACAAGGGAACCTCCTCTAAGGCCACCGGGGATGAGGCACGGGGCCCTACCCAGACCCAGCGAGGTCTGCAGAGTCACTTGTAATCTCTGTTCACAGAAACGCCTTTTCTGTGAAGCAAAATGACATCTGCGAGGGCCTCAGAAACACTTTTTTTACACTGCCTTCATGCTAGACAGCTTTGGAAGACTCAGATGGAAACTCTGGCACCTGTAAAATGGAGACATCTAGCTCATTCCAGAGACAGGCTTGGAAGAGAACGGCAAAACCATGTTCTCAAAGTCAAAATAAGTGAACTTTAAAATAAACATGCTTTGTATTCAATGAATTTTTTAAAAACTAAAACGAAAAGAGGAATAAAAACAGATGAAGGGGGGGGCTGAGGGTGCACAGAGCACACACTGAGCACGGGCGTAGCTCTGGGTTCGAATCTCAGTGCCAACAACAAAAATAAATCTTAGGATAAGGAAATGAAGGGTTAAAAAGGAATAATTACAACTCATATAAGACATGAAGAAACAAGCAAAGAAGGCAGCGAACGCCAGGGATCTGCGTAAGGAACTAACACATTGACTGGACTTTGTGTATTCGTATGTTAGTAACCAAATGCAGTTTCCTTTTTGAGATACAATTTGTTGGAAGCAACTGAATTCACAGATGTGCAAATCCCTCCCAATCTCTTGTTTGTTGTATGTTAGGGAAGGGTCCGGGTGTTCAGGGTCTCGATACTAGATCGGATTCATAGTGATCCACCTGTTTACAGCCTCCCAAGAGCTGGGATTACAGTGTGTGCCACGATGCCCAGTCTCAATGGCTGTCTCAGAACAGCCCGGGGGCTGGATTGGCAGGGTAGGCTCAGGGATGAAACCCCTTCCCCCGCTTCTGGGTGCTCATTTCTTTTTCTAAAGAAAAGCAAATATACTATTTCTGTTTTTTAATTTTAGAAGTGAAAAATCTAAATCTCACAGAAAGTATTTCCTTATGATCATCTTACATTTTAAAAAACTCACCTGAACTCCACTTTACTTTCAAATATATTTGGAAGCACACAAAAAGCAGAATGAAAAGCATTCAGTTTTAACACACTTTTTGGATTATCCACAATGCAATGAAGTATTTTAGGTGTGACTGCTCATAAAAAGAAAAAATAGTTAGAAATATGACCATCTACCTTACAAAGCAATCTAAATGTTAATAAGAAAATCACGTTTCCAACCAGAAATCGAGGCTAGCACATTTTCTCTCATTTAAAAACAAAAACCACTCCTCTACCTTAGCAGGTTGGATTTTCTTTCCATACAACTCAATATAACAAGTAGTTGGTAAGCAGTGACCTACAGTGACTGCACCGGCTTCTGGTGCAAAACACAGGCATCGGGTCCAACTTTCCCCAGCCTGTGAGCTGCACAGAGAATCCCTTGCATCATACAGAGCCACTGTGGGGGTGGGGAGACAGCTCAGTGGTCTAAGCACCTGCTCGGCACATGTAAGGACCGGGTTTGATCCCTGGTACCTGGTACCTCAGAACCCCTGGAGTACCATGCCAGTCACCAAAACTGGGCATGGTGGCACACGTCTGTAATCCCAACTCTGGGAAGGCTGAAACAGGACAATCACTATGAGTCCAAGCTGAGTAATGAGATCCTGTAACAAACGAACAAATAAGATTTTTCAAGAGCCATCTAGGATGAGCTGCACAAATCCCGGAGGCAGGCCTCGCGCCATACTTATACCTCAGTCTGGCCTCCCGCTGCAGAGGAGAGGTTTTCAAATATGAGAGCACAGCACTGCCCAAGGAAGGAGAAAGAAAACCCTGCGTCTGCCTCAACATATGGCTGTTAACTCCGCCTTTCAGTCCCCGGTCCTGATACCTGACAGTGGCCTCAGGCCCCTCCCTCACCAGCTCCATCCCTGCTGTCTTGGGCTTTGCGTCCTTCCCAAAGCTCAGGTAGTCTGCCCTGTCCCATTTTCCCCACAGGTACAAAACAAGACAAAAATCAACAACTGCACCATCATTTTTATTGGAGAGTAAATGATCAAAGAATACAGACAGGCCAGTTACAGGCAAAATACAAACACTCCCAGAAATGCACCTTTTTAAACATCCATCTTCACTAACACAATAAAATGGAAATTAGAGTAACAAAATATTTTAAAATTTGTCATTACCAAAGGTTTGGAGGTCAAGGGAGGCAGTCCTCCACAGCTCTGCTACTAGGAATATGGTTATCTATTTTTAAAGGCCCTTTTGGAAACATGCATTACCTACTAAAATAAAGAACACAGTGAAGTAGCACAGCACGTAATATACATCTTGTTGGGTTATTAATAACCATAAGCATGTAGCTTCAACCCAGGTCAGGCAATAAAGGAGCAGAAGTTTCTAGCAGCCAGCTTCAGGCTCCTATGTTTCTTCTCCTTCAAATGGAATCACTCATCTGACATGACAGATGCTGTCTATCTTAAACCTATTTTGAACCCACACTTAACTACAAGTCTGTAGTTAAATTATTGATAAAATGTTCCTAATTTTTTCTCAGGAAAGACACGGCATGCTGTAATATATACTTTTGTTACATGTGTTTCAAAGGCACAGGAAGAAATCAACAAACCCACACAATATATTGTTATAGACAGCCAGTGAACAGTATTATGTGTTTATAGTCTGAGCGAAAATGATGAACATATTGTTTCTTTCATCATAAAAAGCAATATGAGGTACACATATTCATCTGTACACCACACCGTGTATGCCAGATGTTTTAGTTATTCTGTTGTTCGTGTTGTTGCTAAGACAAATATCTGACACTCAAAACTAAGGAAGGAAAGGTTTTTTAGCTCAGTTACTGGAGGTTTTAGTCCATACTCAGCTGGCTCCAAGGCAAGGCGGCATATGGCAGAGGGCAACCTTTTATGGAGGTGTCAAAGAGTAGAGAGCAAAAGCAGTGGCAGCAGCTCAGGCAGCTAGCCTACCCTGTCTCCCCTCCTGACACTGTAATGCAAATTACCTGCAATAATCACAAATTCCAGAAGCTGCCCCATGATTGCACGAGGCTTTGGGGGAATAACTGGACACAAACCATGCCATTCTGCCCCTGGACCCCCAAAGACTCACATGCATCCCTTTATGTAAAAGACATTTTAGTCTATCTCTAAGGTGATCAAAGTCTTACAGTTTTAGTATTGTCAAAAAGTCTAAGTCTCAAGCCTCTCTTAAGGTCTGAAGCAAACTCTTCGCTGTGAGCCCCTGTACAAACAGAAAGCTAAACACTTTTAACATTTAATGGAACAAGATAAACATTATTATTTTAAAAAGCATAAACAATGGAACTATAAATCACTGGGACCAACACAAGTCTAAAATCGAGCAGGGCAAACACTAAGTCTTGTAGTTTTGTGGAACATCTGAAGCAATCAATCTGTGGCAGATTGTGAGCTCTATGTGGCTCTGTGCTTATGGCACTCTTGGTGGTAGCTCTCATGGCTTTATTTTAGGCTGGCTTTGCTCCCTCTTTGTAGTTTTTTTTAGATGATCTATGCTTTTGGCTTTTTCTTTCTTTTTTTTTTTTTTTTTTTTTTTTTTTTTTTTTTTTTTTTTTTTTTTTTTT